>WSTJ01001879.1:0-10418 GCA_019623705.1 Ceratobasidium sp. 428 | reverse complement strand
GTGGAGGTATGTTGGTCGCTCGCGCTGTCGTAACGCTCGACTCACGCTGCCGTATGACATCCAGACGCCGTCGTAATCCTTGCTCGGACTATCGATGGTATCACATCTTCTACGCCGTTGTTAACACTCGTATGGGCTGCGCAGGTCCGTTGATCTTCTCTATTGCCGTAATACCACTCACTCACGCCTTGATGACTGATCTAGATAGTGGCGTGTGGTGGTGGTGTACCCATGACAGGTATGTACACACCTTATACTGATACAATATTCGTCTCACACGTCGTGTCTATAGATGATACCAGAGGTTGTCGTAATGCCCGTATGGATCACAGAGGTGATATCGACTCTTACGCTACCCGTGATCATCTGATACTCTTGTGTAATATGATGCGCTCAAGACGCGGTGTGATGTATATAGATACAGTTGGGAATGAAACGATGTTGAACGCTGACTGGGTTGTCGGACCGTTGTTGCTACTGTCACGCTTGATTGTCGTCTAGACCCGAAAACCATTGTCGACATGTGTATGATAACCGCAAACCTCACTGGTCTCTTAAGTGACGTACCTTGCCCCCGTTATCATGGTGTATTCATGACCCCAAGACCACTGCACTAACCTCTACTTCGAGTGAGATAACTGCTATCACATACGCTAGTCTAAGGCCAATTCTTACTATCAAGGTATCATGATCATGGCCCGACCCACAAACCCGGGATCAAATATTTTGGCCATCTAACCCACACCCTGAAGACATACCTAGTTTGACACAGTGACTTGACCTGCAGATGCTCTGCAGAATCGAGGGACCCCTGCGTAGGGTAAGAGGTGTGTGGCCTGGGCGGCTCTATTGAAACCGTTCGGTTAATCACCCGGTCACACGTGTAGTATTATTCCATAGTGCGGTTGTACCAATCAAATTTGATTGTCCCAAACTAAATGCTACCCGTGTGATCTTTTTAACATGAACTTTGAGCCCCGTCGTACCTCCGGGGGAGCGTTGGGGTGGCCCGACGCTACGCGCCGGGCCCGTTCCAGGCTGCGGCGCTTATTTTATGTAGACCCTGATTGACTCTGATTACTAAGCTTTCGTCGTGCCTTTTAATATAGATTTCTCTTCAAGTTCACGAAGAGATTTACACCGCTTTTGATATGACTTATAATATGCTTTCTGTATATTAAAGTTTTCAAACAATAATTACATCAGAGTACATTTTTCCTCCATCGCTATCATAGTAGACTGCATCTCGTCAGACGGCTCTATTTCAGGAGTTTCAACCCGAGCGGCCACTTCGTCTTGGTGAATATCGCCTAGAGCCTCTAGAGTATTACTCGTATTAGGTATTCCATCACTCTCCGTGGATACGGCCATGGCTGTTACCGTGCACGACTCAGTGCCGCCTATAGGCTTGACAGCCGTACCGCAATCTAGGCTACCTGTGAACCCCTCCAGCTCCGATATCGACTTCAAATCACGACGAATGCGTTGGTTAACGCGAACTGCTAACTCCATACGCGCATGGAGCGCGCACGCAAGATCAGGTTCTGTTGTCCTGATTGAGTCGTACTGTTGTGCTAAGAACGCCTCCTCGTCTCGCATATGAGTCACGATCCGTCGAATCTCGACATTCAAGCGAATTATTTCTTCTTTTGCGCGCTGCACCTTTTGCCATGCCTCAGTGCAGTGCCGAATGGTCGGCCGACTCCATTCGGCCTCTGTTGCACCGTGCTCCGAGTATCGTAGGAAGTCAAAGTGAGCTAGGTATGCATGCTCGGTCAGCTCGTTGAACTCGAGTGCTGGTCGCGGGGGCTTTAGGCGAGTGGCTATTGCGTTGTAGCGATCTAGTGCGTTGTGAGCAGCCTTTTCACGTCGGTTGATTTCCTTAGCCATGCGTGTTCGGGACCTGTATGCTACAATATCTATTGAATTATATGCAGTGGGCCATAGGTTGACCGCACTACTCACCTGTCCCAGCTGAATGAGCTTTGTCTAATTCAGCAATTCGTTGCACTATAAGCAACTCGAGGTCACGCAGAGCGTCGTGATAATCCTCGAGTCCCTCCCTCTCAACAGCCGCTTCCCACTCTGGACATCCAGGAGTCCATCGTTCTGTTATCCCGGCCTCTGCCTCCATCTTCGCGACTTCTTCCATCACCACCATGAGCTGTTCGCTAGCGGCGCTCCGTTTAGCTTCAAGTTTCCGAGTTTCCGCAGCTAGTTTATGTTGATACTGATCCGCTTGCTTGGTGCCCTTCACGCCCGGTTGATTTCGGTATTGGTCAATGTCCGATGAATGTGTATACACAATGTTGATATCAAATGCTTTTTTCTGTGCGGCTCTGTATTCGTCTTTGTTTCAGTATTCACGCGTGTTTAGCTAGAAACGCACTGTTTCTCCGCCAGTACACGCAGCTTTCGCAGGTAGCATACAGCGAAGTTACTTTCTGGGTTTGGTAGCTTCAACGATTCAAGGTATTTGCGTTCGGCGTTGTACATTTCGAGCCAGTACTTGTCCGTCTTCCCTGGACACAACCCCTCAATCTCCCCAGGCAACGTGTTGATAGTTTGAAGGGCACGATCGTATCGTAGTTTGAGGACTGAGCCTATAACCACCCAAATAAAATTGATTGGGCACTTGCCTGCATAAAACTACATACCAAGCGCACATCGCCGGCCAAAGTCCCATCCACTTAGACGCAGCGCGATCAGTTGTCGTCGATGAAATTGCGAGGCGTGTCGTGTGCTTGAAGCGGTAGCATTGGTGAAGGAAAACAAAGTTTCGCACTCCTCGAAACACTCGGATCCCGCTCCTTCGAGATACACCGGATGGTTCTTGAGCTGGCATTTACGATTATGTGCATAGCCATGAAACGACCCGGTACAGAAGCACATGTTGCATTCCTTCGCCACTGGACCAACCAATGGACTTCGGTGCACAGTACCGCAGAAGGTGCATCCTATGTCGTATCCTAATAGGATATCATTACCAAAAACACGGCACAATTTATCGACGGCTGCAAGACCATATTTTGCACTAAGAATATTCGTTGTGAGTCAATAATTTGAGTGTTATAAACGACACATACAGTTCGCCCGACTGTCGCATATCCTCAACGAACATCACTGTGCCATGTCGACATGCCACTGCAAAGATCCCAGTCTCGTCAAACAAGGCTACCTTCTTACCGGCCTCATCAGCTCGAGCGTTCTTCCATCGCATTTCGCAGGGTATGTCTTTGTGTTCCGCTTCGTCTATAACCGGCTCTATTTGCGCAGGTTTTCATCCGTAAGTTAGCGCAAAAACGGCTTAAATCTGTGAGAATTTATTACGTACCCGGTTTATCTTGGCTAGAGTCTTGTGCCGTATTCTCTCCCTGGGTACTATCGGATGGCTTAGGCGCCTTGTTCTGAGCAGGAATTGAAGTCTATAAAGGTGTTAGACTAGAGCTTGACGTAATACTTAGTTCGTCTAACCTTCTCTGTGGCCTTAGACTTTGCTTTCTGGCGGCTGTTGACAACTTCATCCTCAAACCTATCAACATACTCAGGGGCCAGAAAATAATCGTCTTTCAAGACTCGTTGGTCCACGGTGGAAGCATTAGCAAGACGCTTAAGAGAGTTATTGCCGTCGCATGTAAACATTTTCGAATATTTGAGCTTTGGTTCATCTTTAAGCTGATATAGGTGTCAGTACGAGCGTGAGAGGATTTATTGCACAACCTACATCATATGTACATGCAGTGCAAGCGTTTTCCATCCGCCAATTGGGGTCGTCACGTCTTAACGCCTTAGCAATTCGGGAGTCAACCATCCGCACTATTGCCTGGTATACGTCAAATGCAGCCGAGAGTCGCGTACGAGAGTGCCGTGCATAGACCGTCTATAAGATGGGTGAGTGTAGCACTACGATAATCACGACAAATCAAACTCAACGTTGTGAACTTCGCATATTGCTGTCGCAATTGCTTGAAGACTGACAGACCCATGGCGTCGAAAGGCGGCGCAGTACCGAAGCACATCGACGTGAATTGCACATGACGGTGAGGTGGGTGTGGTTGGAATAAACCCATGACGAATCAGGGTAACAGCGACAGCTTCGTTTGCTGTGTTGGGGGTGAAAGTTCGAGAAAACTTTTCTGTCGTCAAAATAGAGTTGGTGTGCACATGAGATTTAATACGCATACCAAGTTAGAGCAGTACATACCAGTCAAGCAAATGCATAAAATTGAAAAGGGGGTAACAGGGGAGGTCGAGGTGCTTGCTGCTGTCGATTCGGGCATTGATGGGGCTCCTATCCGACTGTACAGAAGGAATCCATCGCATATGTCTCTCATGTTCTCCTCCCACGCAATCCGCTCCCGAGCAAGGCGCTCGGCCCAGGACTGTGTGCGTCTACCTTGCCGGGAGACTAATACAGTGTAGGCATGGAACACATCATCTAGTTCGTCTACCCAAGTACCATCGTTGTCGTCATCTTGGAGAAGTAGGGGTTCCGAGAGCAAATCATCCACTGTTGTCGATTCGTTTCCCCATCCTATCTCATCACGAATAGCTTGCAGCTCCTTCCGCCGAGCATCTGTGCAACCTAATATATAATTAATCACATTTATGTATAAAAATACATTAAAAATACATACTTTTCATTAGTTTGTCGTACTCCTTCTGTACTGTTTCAGCACGTCGGTCCATGGCACGCTCACTGACTGACGTTGAAGATGATAGCAACAATGTCTGTTTTGCGCGACGTGATTGACTCCCACTCGCAGTTCCATACGGAGAGACACCGACACGGTATTCCCGAGACGACTTGGTCTTCTTAATGCTCTTAAACAGAAGCGAGTTGCTCATGGTACAATAAGGGTTATCATTTTGACATGCGCATGCCAGTCAGTAATAAGTACAAGTACGCAATGAAACAAACGGATAACATTTGCGGGAGCAAATGCTCCCGGTGCCATACACCTGGTACTGTATAGTCAGCCACTTCGGACTTTGTGGCGACTATTTGGTACACTCAAGTTGCATTGTTCCGGCTTCGGGTAGGTACACTGCTACTTGTAGATGTGATACTATAGCTTACCGTACAAGCCTGTGCAACGTGTGATCGCAACAGGGAGCTTAGGATTGATGCCAGGAGTCAAAATACCCCATCTGTGTCAGCACCTCATTGCATCCGCATCAGCGATAGCTTTGAGTCTCAACCCTTCAACCAGCGCCGCGTAAACGGATTTACGCGTGGCTATACGCATTCCATTCTAAGTACGTGCACACACATTTGGTGTCGCGTGTGAATTTACCATAGGTAAAACAACCAGATTAGGGGTGCGGATTCGCTGTAGACCCACCTCTACGATGGCACACGCATGTAAATATTAGCAATCCTTATCAACGCCTCGCACTTGTATTAAAGCCCGAAGACTTGTAGACATCATATGTTTGTATAAAACAAATGAGCGAACAGCAACCATGTCACTCGGTGCTGCATAAATGCGCTACCAACCATCCATGCAACTGAGGGTTGGTAGTATGTACAGTGATACGCACATGATGCGCGCATGACACGCCCATCATGTGCACATCACAGGGGCCTAAGGATTTCCGACAATGCGTCATTATTGCTGATTGTCATGCGACTCGATTTAGAGCTGTTATTAACTAGATAGAAAAGTCGTACGGTTAACGATGTCCCGAGGTACAGCCTCGTTGCCATTAACCCTGAGCATAACTCACCGCAAGTGCCAGTTTGGCTGTTGGATGCCTAAGTCTTTGAGCTTGGCGAGTAATGGTTAGGGACATCACCTGGTCGGCATCGTGCCGTTTGTATTCAAGCTTATCATCCTGACAGCCGTGGAGACATCAGTATATTCTCAAATATGAGGTTTGGGGTCACTGTCATCGGCAGCAAAGGCCGAGTATGATCAAATTTCTAGATGGGCAATTGTCTTCCTGAAAGGGAGAGGAACTGATTTACTATTTGTCTCGAGTCTGCCGACTGGTGTTTGGGGGACACGTTCAACGACCTCAACAAACATTAAATCCGCCCGATTCATTGCATGCAGCCCCATCTCCCATCTACGAGCCGCCCCCCATGTCACAACCGTCGCAGTCGTCCCAACTATCACAGCCGTTGTCGCCGCCGCTCTCCCAAGGCGCCACTTATATTTCGCTCCCTATTCAGGCAGCGCCACCCCCTGTAAGTCGTATTGTCTGAAACAACTGTCCACAATTGGCGCCTAATCTGTGTCACTTGACCGTAGGCTAGCGAACCCCCTTACATCGCCGTGAAGGAAGGTCTTGCGACTGGTGTGTATTTGCGAACTAGTAACTGGTGCGTACTACAGCATGAGCTGAAACCGGCTGTTCTGACGTCCATCCCTCTCAAAGGCACAGCCTTGTGAAGGTTGATGTGCCGAAGTCCGAGATGAATCCCACATGGAGACTCATTGAGGGCTGGAACGAGGCAATCTGGTTCACCAAGACCGGTACTCCCCTACCCGGTAAGTTATATCATCTTTAACACTCGGTCATAGCTGATGTTATGGTAGCCAACTCTGTTGCGCCCGGCGAAGTCCTGCCCCTCGAGCCACGAGTAATTCAGTCGCCTGAAGTCCTCTCACTTGTGTACCCTCCTGGCTCGACGCTTGTCACCCAATCCGGCGACTTCCTCTTATTGTACACAAAGAACCGAATGCGCCAGGTCACAGTGCAGGTCTTTCCCGAGCTGGATCGCATCCATCCCTCAAGGCTTCTGAATAGATCCAATTCGTCGATGTTCCAGTCGCTCCTCTCCCAACCCTCGCTTTCTCAATCTTCGCTCTCCCAGTCCTCGTTTGAAGTTCGAACACCTCTTAGTCCCACTGGCGTGGTCTCGGCTACTCGCTCCATTCCCCCCAGCCCATTCTCATCGCCTACCCGGCCTGGTTCTGGAGTGACCTCACCAAACCAAGGCAAGCAAGTGTTTGTTGGGTCTAATACACCTGCGCCGACTTTAATTTCTTCTCAACCTTCTACCCCGGATATCTCGATTGACGAAGCCGCCGGTTCTCCTATCTCGTACCAGAAGTCAACCTACGTCGGCTCGTCGAGTAGGAAATCGATTCATTCGTCTCCTGAACGCAACACGTTTAGCTGGGTTGACAGCCAGACCTCCAGTAGCCAGCAGAGCGACCTGCAGAGTGGTGCATCCGACGTGAGTACTACTAGCTTCTGCAATCATCTATTTTAATCCACTAACATGTATTGTTCTCTCTAGGTCGTTTCACGCGAAGGCTGTATTCGCTTGAAGATGCTGAGTAACCATCACCATCCCGACCGCGAAACCGAGGCCGAGATCAACGCATATGTTCTTACACATATGCTATATAGCTGTAAGTATTCTTCGCCGTATCACAACAACGCGAGCTAACATCTATTAGTTTACATGACTCCCGAAGGTATCGCCAAAGTCCGCGCTGCGCTTGACCGTGTGACTGAATTTTAGGTGGATGTGGGTGTCTGTCGAATACAAATCAATCGCGTGTTGTTTGCGAATATCTTGGTCTCCCTTGTCTGATTGTTAAATGTTGCACGTATCATGTACGCTGCCTGCCCCCTTGTTTTTTGGTCGTATCTTGTTTTCCTTGTTCACAATAAAATTTTCGAAGACAACTCCGGCGAGGTTAGTGCGGTGATCAAAAGCTTGTATACAAGAACCGAAGGTACAGCAAAAGAATGAAACGAATAAAAATAAAAATACAAATACAAATACAAAACCGCGAACGTGTCAAGCTGCACGCATACAGTTGTTTTTCGGCATTGCACAACATCGTAACCATATTTGTGCAAAGGTGATCGGTTGAATTGATGTTAGCCCTGTTTGATTGCACCATGACTCCTGTATAAACACCAAAACTGGGTGTTTTGCTACTTAGTCTGGTCGGTGTTGGATTGACATGAGGGCCAGAGGAAAAGATAAAAGATGCCCGCACCATGTAAAACCGAGCAACGAGCTTACAGTTACTCCTCGCCACTTTGAATAAAGCGCTTCAATGTCTTCTACTCCTACTCCAGATCTCGAGTCCGACCAATCCTCAACCACGAATGCACAATCAGCTACTACCACGAGTGACGCGCAGGTCTCTGGTGGCAGTCGTATCGAAGCCGCTACAAAGAAACAAGTGAAGCGGGCTTTGAATAAGAGCTTGGCCGGAAAAGCTCTCGAACTCGATAAAAATATGAGAGAAGCTATCAAGGCGGGCGCAGAAGAGATAGGAGTTTCAGAAGATAAGCTGGCGGATCGGTTCAAGTTGATGGCGCCGGTGGGCGAAACTCGTAAGCCGATGTGGTGGAATGGATTGGTGGCTGAAAAGTCGGAGGAATGGAAAGCTGAGTATGGTACGTACCGTTAGCCCCGGCTCGGATAGCAACTTAACAACAGATCCAAGATGGACCGCCACGGAAGTTTCTCCCTTGGGTCACGAATCGTATTCGGTCGAAGGGTTTAAACGAAGATTTGAGCAACGAGGAGAAAGAGATGTATGCGAAGAAAGCGGCTGAAACACGAGCTTCAAACAAGGAGGAGAAGGCTGTCTCAGGAAATCGGGCGAAGATACTTAAAGGGGCTGAAGAAAGACTCGACGCTCTATACCATGAAGTAAGCAACGCTCTAAAGTTACAAACGCTCTGAAGGCTAATTACAGCTCCTCAATTATAGCTGCAAAACCTCAACGCTCAGCTTGGTATCGAGTTTGCTTTGTTCGCCACTCGAAGGTCTGTGGAGGATCAATTGAACCCTGTCTTTGTGTGCTCCGACAAAGCGGAACTATTCTTTCAAGGACACCTTAAGATGCCCCCGAAGGAGCTACTAAAGCTCATGGATGTGTCAATCGTAGCCGGTGTAGGAGGCAAGTTGTCTTGTTATACTCGACCCAACACTCAGCTTAACCTTACGTATTAGCGCTCGCAAGCACAGCGACCAACCAAAAGGAGGAGCATCGTCAAGCAGTACGAAGCAGACTTAACGCATCGTTCTGTGAGTGTTGGTAGCAGAGTGTGTGTACGATACCTTGCTAATTGCTGCCTCAAATCAGGTGCGGTGCTGAAAAGTCTTGGTCACGACACCGCGAAATTCAAGCACATTAAGTACAGCAATTATGGCGAACTAGTCGACGAGTACCACATCATCCTACGCGGCTATCCCCTAACACCCGACGGCCAGATTGTTAGCCCGAGCAACTTCCCCAAAGGCATACCTGGACTCATCAACGCTGAAAAACACCTTGGATCAGGTGCCTGGGGGTTTGAGAAGATACGGGACTCGACGTACAAGGACTGGAAGGCTGATTGCAAGATAGCGGAGGATAAGGGCGAGGCCATGCCACTACCTCCTCACATCCATGTTCCCGGTACAGATGTGCCGGTGGTGAAGGTTAGCAAAAAGACTCCAACCGAAGAGGATGGGGCGTCGGGGTCGCGGAAGCGTGGGAAAGCTGGGAGCGGGGGAGAAAGGCCTAAGAAGAGGATTACCGGCAAGGGTAAGGCTTCAGTATCCGCCGCGTACAAGTCCAAGGAGATAATCGATAGTGACGAGGACGAATCCGAGATCGAGGAGGCAGAGGTGGACAAATGAGATGAACGATGTACCAATCCCTACCCGTAGAATAGAACATTTCTTGGAGTATATGCGTGGCGTGTTAGTGGATGACAAAAGGATCGATGCCCCCGACTATGACACGTTCACGATTTAACATTATGTATGCACGAAATTGCCACTAAGGAAGTAAGAGCGACAATCGAGATAGAACCACCACGTAGTGCTGGTTTATGTTTGATGACTTGTAATAGTGATACACAAGTAGAAATAGTAGGCCGGCGGACTCGATTGATATTACAGCAAACAGAAATACAATGACAGAACATAGACAATATGCAGTAGTGTACCGAGGCATAGCCGTATTCATGCATTTGACGTTCGTCAAAGTACGACACTAGACCTGTTTCTGTTGTCTGCTCAACGTTACGGACATGCAGCACAATGGTTTTCAGGTCAAGATGATAGTCGAAGTTGGCGACGGCACAAGTAAGTAAGTATTCGGCATCGCTTCATTCCTAACTATAGCTATTTACATCGCATCGCACCATGTCGCAGACACATCATAGATCACACTAAGTAAGGTATCATGTATCTATTTACCAGCAGCATACGAGCCAGCAGCCCTCATGATGGACGTTATGACAGGGATTGGGTCTGTCGTTTAAGCAACATGAGGGGGCAATTATGACGAGTAAGACATCGACGTACCTCGCGGTCCACACGGACAACATAGAACACCAGATGAAGGTCCCCCAGCGGCGCGCGCCATCATTACGACGGCGTCTGGATGTCATACGGCAGCGTGAGTCGAGCGTTACGACAGCGCGAGCGACCAACATACCTCCAC
>WSTJ01001877.1:0-10430 GCA_019623705.1 Ceratobasidium sp. 428 | reverse complement strand
CACTCGTATTTTCACTTGCGCAACGTTAGCGCATTTCGTCAACTCCTCGATGCTCGTAATGCATCTGGAAATCGCGCTCACGATGGACGACCCGGAAGTGGATCTCGCAGTTGGTCCCAGCAAGCGCAGACCCAGATGACCCAAATCGCGCAAACCATTCAACTCGATAACAACCCTAATTCTCGTGATATGCTTGGGCGTACTGTCCTTCATTTAGCGTGCGCGGACATAGCCCCCATCGCGCTCGAGTTTACAAGAGCTTTACTAGCGCTGCCCTCGGTCCAGATCGACATCAACGCCCAGGACACGGAGAGCGGGTGGACAGCGTTGCATCGGGCGCTTTACGCCGGGAATCTTCCGGCAGCGATCCTACTTCTTGCTCGGAGCGACATTGATACCGGAGTCCGGGATTTGGAAGGGATGACAGCATTTGACGTCTATAATGCCACGGTCGAGGGCACGGCTCCCGACATTTCTACCGGAGCATCCAGAGACTTGTTGGTGTGGGGTAGTAATAGGTAAGTGTTGGGAAATGGCTGATAAATTCGGCTTACATCCAATAGGAACGCTACCCTAGGTGTGGGGGATGCGGATGATCGTACATATCCAGAGGCTATCCATATGACCCACCCGACCGAAGTGACCGAAAGACTCACTGGGAGCGCGCGATTTAGCCCTATAAACGTGGAACATATCGCAATGTCGCGTCTGCACACCGGTGTGTATTGTATCTCCCTGAGCTACTTATACTTACGCTTTGCTTAGTGGTTTTAACGAACGAGCCCCGGGGAAATCTTGAAGTATGTGGATTTGGTGGCGTTGGACGGTATGACCAACTCTAACAATGTCAACCATGCCTCTAACTTCAAAAACTTCAGACTTGGAACGAAGCAACATGCACAATACAGCCTGACTAAAGTCGCAGGGCTCGAAAGTCAAACTATCAAAGCTGTCGCTCTCGGACTCGACCATACTCTAGCCCTGACCGTCGATGGAAACATACTCTCATGGGGCATGAACCGCTTCCACCAACTTGGTTATGTCATCGAGCCCCCCGAACCTTCTTCTAAGTCTAGAGCAGATTTGCCCGAGAATCAAGTCCAAATCACGCCGAAACGGATCATTGGCCCGCTTCGGAAGGAAGTAGTGGTTGGAATTGCGGCGTGTAAAACGGCAAGCGCATGTTGGACGAAAAACGACTTGTACACATGGGGCACGAATGCGGGCCAGTTGGGGTACGCTAAAGGAACGCCTGGTTGGCAGGTTTTGCCAAGGAAGGCCCCAGCAGTATCTGCAGTGGTTGACGTTGCTCTTTCGGTGAATATTTCTACAATGGAAGTTTGCAATGGGAATTGACCGATCTCTGTAGGATAATGCAATGGTATGCCTGCTAGGCTCCCAGGGCGTAATGTGTTTCTGGAATGGGATACATTTTCGCATCCAGTTAGTCCAGGAGATGCTTTGGTCTCGTATAATCTAATTTTGGCTAGATTTCCTCCTCCACTCTTCCTAGATCACTACCACTCGTCTGAAAGTATTGCCAAAATCACACGCAACGACACGGCTTTTGCTGCTCTTACCACCTTTGGCGACGTTTTCCTCTTCACCCTTCCCGACAACCCTATCACTGACTCCGATGCTGGTCCCAACGTCAGACCACAGAAGATTTGGAAGTTCCGCCGAAAGGTTGCGGCCGTACATGATATCGCGCTCGGGGCAGATGGGACAATCATTGTATGTACGGCGAGCGGTCATGTGTTCGTGCACGCTCCGCGACCGATCAAGGGTCCTAGTATCGGATCGGCGACCGGGAGTGGAGGTGGGGCGAATCGGACGCACAAGTATCAGCGTGTCACGGGGCTACAACGTGTCGTGGCTGTCGCTGCAAACTCGACGGGCGGGTTCGCGGCCTTACGGACAGACGCAGTAATCGAACCTTTGATCGTCGAAGGAAAGTCGCTGGCGGAGAATATGGGTGAGGTGCAGCCTTACTTAGCCGCTTTAGGCGAAGCTGGGATTCTACCGGAACGCGATGTTATGGCTCACGAGGGGGATGATGAGGAAGAGGGGGCGGAGGGGGCGGAGGAGATTTCAGGGGATGTGAGTTTGGCGGAGAGATTGTGTCTGGTGGTGGAGCGTGGCGCGGTCGAATCTGAATTGGAACATCACTCGTTGCATGGGGCAGATACGAAGGTCGCTGGAGTGGTGGACGTCCCTGCGCACCGGATGGTTCTGTTGGCGAGGTGTCCGGCACTCAGAGGGATACTGGCTGGGAAGGCTTTGAAGGGCGAAGGCTTGATCTTGAAATACTCCAAGGCAACGACAACACTCTCGATCTCTGGGTGCCATGCGCTTTCGGTCTTAATCTTGCTCAACTATTTCTACTCGGATACGGTCTGTGCAGTATGGGATTTACGGATTAGCATTCCGGTGGCGACCAGGTTGGCTAAGATTAAGGCACAACCAATGGCTATTCGTTCAGATCTGCAGCGTCTTGCACGAGTATTGGATCTCCCGGCTCTGCTTTACGCTGTTGAAACTGTTGGCAAGCGCAAACCTACGCCTACACTTGTTGCCGACTTGACTCGCCTCTTTGATTCTTCTCAAATTTCTGAACAATCAATTCTTCCACCTGACGTTTCTCTAGAACTTGCGGATCGGTCTGTACTTTGTCACTCGGTCATCTTGCGCGCCCGATCCCCGTTTTTCGCTGCATTTTTTGACGAACGCGAATGGACGCGAAAGAGGTGGGATAACAACGGAGTTATATGCGTCGATTTGAAGCACTTGGAGTGGAAAGCGATGCAATACGTGGTCAGATACATGTGTTGCGGGGCAGGAGATAAGTTATTTGATGATGTTGGTAGGTACTTCATACTCGTGGAGTAGGGGGTGGCGCTAACGGGCGAAGCAGATTCTGTCAAGTCAGCAGACGAGTTGATTGATTTCGTTTTCGGCGTTATGTCCGCCGCGGTAAGCTATTCCTGAATACACGGCCACGTATGCGCTGATTTGACGGGATAGAATGAACTGATGCTCGAGCAGCTCTCCGAGATATGTTCGGTTGTGATTCTGCAACATGTTACGCTACACAACTGTACCTCTATTCTTGCTGATAGTTCCCCGCTCTATTCGCCCAAACTCAAAACTCGGATCCATCAATACATCGCAATGAACATGGAATGCCTTCTCGAGAAACGGTTCTTGGACGACGTGCCTCACGACACGATGAAAGAACTCGCTGCATTTGTTCGCGCCCAGCAGGCAATCAAACTTCCTCACACCCGCTCGGGAACCTGGCTTACTCGGCTCCTAGAGAAACACAAACTTTGGGCGGATCTGCAAGACTTCCCTTCTGTGATCGTACGTACTGGACCAATTGGGCGGTCGACCAAATCTCCCAAACTCTCTCCGAGCGGACCAACATCACCCAAAACTCCGAAACGAACGGCCTCTATTACTCTGTTATCGACACCCCAGAAGGCAGTTTCTAGTCCGACTTTGGGCGGCGGAATGTTTGCGATGGATGAAGAACGAGCGGAGGAGATTCCAAAGCTAGAGCTAGGTAGGGGCAATGGAGGCACCCCTGCATCTCTGTCTCCCGCAGTTGGTACAACGAGCGGCTTGCCGGGCCTAGTGTGGAAAGGAATGAGCGCGACGAAACCAGAGTGAGTATATGCGTTATTTTATATTCTACCATTACTAAAAACACTTAACAGGCGAATTGATATGCGATCCATCATGGCAGACGAAGCGGCAGGATCCCGGACAACTCGCTCCTCAACTGTTCGCATTGCTGGGTTTGATGGATCTGCTCAACCCTCGTCTCCAAGCAAGACACCTCAAAAGGATCGTCCGAGGCAGCTTTCCCAGAACGCGACGCCGCCCGCTTCTGCAAGTAGCTCATGGCGTGATCAGAGTGGAGCGTCTAGTTTTCCGGCTCAACGAGGGCCCACCCCTGGAGAATTTCCTAGTTTGGCCGAGCCAGGTAGTAGACCGAGATTGCCTTCTATGCGGTCGGCTGGCCCATCTCCATCGGCGGTCCCGAAACCTAGCGTACCTCAGTCACAAGGGGCGAAACCCGTACGCCCTGCACCTGCCCCTGTAAGCTCGCCAGCCCCTCCTGCCTTCCCCGGACTTGGGCCGGTCATTGTGCCGAAGCGGTCGGTTAGTGGGACAGAGAGCAGCAAGAAGCGAAATGCTCAGTACGTTTTAATAATTTGTCTGATGTGTAGTATTTGTATACTTACCTCCCATACGTTAGGGACGCCTGGACCGCCCCACCTCCGATGGCAGCTCCACCTCCACCTCCAGGTCCCACCGGCTCCGTATCCTTCTCCGCGATTCAGCAACAACAACACGCCCAAAAAACCGAAGTGGGAGCTAGCAAGGCTAAACGAAGCCTACGCGAGATCCAAGAAGAGGAACAACGGCGGACGAGGGAGTTGCAGGAACAAGAGCTTGCCCGAGCGCGCGAAGCGGAGGAACTGGCGGCCGAGTTTGAGTTTATGCAGTGGTGGAACGCTGAAGAGGCCAGAGTGAAGCGGGAGATGGAAGGTAATAAGGGAGGCGGGGAAAGGAAGGGTAGGAGAAGGGGGAGAGGCGGAGGTGGAGGCGGTGGGCGGAAGGGGCGAGGAAAAGGCGGGGGGAGTGGAAACGCTGCGACTCCAGTTGCTAGTGGTACAGGATAGGTCCAAGCTCGGACATACGGTAAGTACTATAACACGTTAGATTGCTTTTACAATAGACTATGGTATGCCACTATATGCTCTGTTACAGCTTTGCTTGATATCATTGATATCATGCCTTGCCGTCAAGTTGTGTATTTCAGAGAGAGCTCAAAGTTGAGATATTTTACCAAATACCATAAGAACAAAATTAGCTGAAGCATCGGGGTAAAACACCCGGACTAGATTTTGGTACAAATTATACATTGCATCATGAAAATGACTCGTGAAATGATAGGGATCAGGGAGACGGGTATCATAAACACCAAGCGGCCAAGCAATACCCAGCCAGCATTAGTGACCAGCCGCGGCCTGGACGGTAATCGACCCTTGACGAGTTAAGATTGCAGTCACCGCTTTGTCGACCTCTCGGTTACATGGATTCTGCCGTAAATAAGTCCGTGTGTGCGCTCCAACCTCGCTCATCCTATTCCATTCATCCATCCCTACGCCTTGCATACCTTGATCGACGTTGAACCTATAATATACCCCGGACAACTGCGGGCGTGCTACTAGTTCCTGATGCGTGACCTCGCACTCGGTCGCAATTTTTTGAAGCAGGCCGACGACTCCAAGTAGCTGCAGCTTTGGAATAAACCCAGCCGTCGGCAGGCGAATTGTGTTCTTCTGGCCTGTACCAAGGCTGAGAATGCACGCGACCTGATGGTTCGCACCAAACTCTTCTTCGGCTTCGGTTATTAGCAATTTGGTCGGATTGTTGTAGCCTAGTCCTCCGTCGATGTAACGCATCTCTATACCGTTATCCTTGATCAAGGCCGGTTTGAAAAAGGATGGAGCTGCACTCGTAGCTCGGGCAGCTTCCCATATGTGGCAGTTTGGAGTGGGGTTTCTTGAAACCTGGTACGTACGAAATCGATCCGCCATGCTAGCGCTATCGCCCATGACTGCACATACGAATCTGTCCCGCTTGTCAGATAGCGAAGCCTATTAGAGTGTACCACTTACGCTCGACAAAGGTTTGCATCGACTCGCTCATCGAGCATCTTCACCGATCTTCCAATATCCACGTTCCGTTGCTCGCTATCCGACTGTGAGGTAGCTGGTACAGGCGCACCGGATTGGGGGAGAGGCACGGCATGTTCTCCTACGATTTCCATGATCGCCCGTTCAAGGTTAGTAGCCTTGTATTTTCCTTCTTGCCACCACCACTTGGTATCGGAAAATATTCCTTTGGCGAGTCTGTTGTACCCCAAAATCGCTTGTTCGACTGACATCCGAAGCCGGCCAAGCATAATGGCAATCAGTCTATAAGGGCGTGATCAGTTACTGCGGCAAATCATTGGAGAAGGTTATTTTCACTGACCCTCCAGTGCTGGTCCCGCATATCATATCGAACACCTGCCACGGTTGCAGATCTACATGTGTGGTCCCGCGATCCCGACTATCCTTCGCCAACTGCCCGTTCAGACGAAGCATAACCTCCTGAAGAATTAATAGCGACGACAACCCTCTAATACCACCACCGTCTACAATTAATGATTAATATAGCGCAGAGAGGACCGGTGTGAAAGAAAAAACATACCGAATGAGAGAATGCATAGGGGACGGGTAGTCTGTTGCGAGGCTTGGGCCATGAAAGGGGGAGAGGTGGTGGCAGTGGTAGTCGAGAATCGACCAAAGCTGCCTTTAAGTTACGCGCTCACTGGCCTTTGACAGCATGGCGCCCATCACTTTGTTCCTTTTTTCTATCAAAATCCTTCGGCCTCGAGGTGCCGGAACAGGAACCTGCCAGCGCCGGAGTTATATAGGCGCCGAAACACCGCTTCAGCGCGTTTTGGGTCTCGGTAGACTGTGTAATGTATGTTGAGAGTAAGAGCCCAGTAATAAGTTTTCCAGAGCCTGCTCGACGGTTATTTAGTCTATTCGTGCAATAATCTATCTGCTTTCGGGTAAGATAAAGGAGCTCAGGAGGATTCCGTATCCACGTGGTCTTTGTTTTGGTCACGTGGACACATCTTGACAGGATTTGATCTCAGATTCATCTCGGGTCTTCGACCATGTCCGAACCGGCGCCTGAAGGAAGTAAAAGCTTGAAGCGGCCACGAGGACTCCTAGCGTCCCGAAAGAATGCTGCAGCAAATGAAGGCTCGGGATCTAGCACTAAAAAACCTCGCGCCGACGATCTCCAGCTAGAGGTAGATCAGGACACACTCAACGCGCAGGATTGGAGCGATCTAAAAGACTTGTTTCACGAAGCAGTGGATGTGTTTTATGGTGAGTATGATTAAACGCTTGGCTTTATATTAAATAATCATTGACACGTTCTATTTACTAGGGGAGAGTCCGTTGAATGCGCTTCCGCTCATTCGCGGCGTCCTGCACGAATGTGCGCGGCTAGCCTCCGTACATGAAGACCCAACTGCCATATATTCACCTCTAGGCGCCCCTAATCATGCCACTTTACCAGACCCGGCCGTATGTGCTAATTGCCGTTTACTGCCTCCATTTGTATTGACCTCTGTCGCAGTGCGCATTCTACAACGTTTATACCTTTTCGTGGTATATTATGTATACGTTTGCGCGATCGGACTCTTCGGTTTTGACGGAAGACGAACCCAAGGAGCCGATTGCGTACATCTTATCCGCGCTCGCTGCTTGTGAGAAAGGGCGGCAAGCGTTAGATGTTCGGAAACTCAGCAGGACCTGGGATGTGAGTTAATCTCGATTTTATTTTTGCCGCCGAATCATTGATAATCCTTACATAGTTTGAATTCTTACAAGCTCGGACATTCCTTGCGGCCGCCCAATCGTGGGTCAGTTTAGACGGACGCGAGAATAACGATCCATCCGCTACTCAATCTCGTTCTATGTCTACTTCGAGTATAATCCGACTTGCAGGTTCCAGCCCATCTGCCGCACTACAACGAGGGATCGACCATCTTTCATACGCTCTCGACCACCGCCCGGACGATTCAAAATTCGGCCACAACTATAAAGACGAGAAACATATTTTCGCACGTTCCCTTTTGGATGCTGCGCAAGTGGTCCTGGCCGTTACCGAACGCTTGGATCAAGATTCCAAAGACGACGATGAAGAGGAACGTCGGCTAAAGAACAAGCGGCTTTTCAGTGCACGAAAATTCTTCTCAGAGGTCGTAAGCCAGCCGAATATATCTACGAGTATTCGAGCACAGGGAATTTTCGGGGAGGGTCAGGTCGAGTTAGCTATCGGTGCGGGGATAGCTGAGGTACTAGAGGGCGGAGAGGACGAAGAAAGCGATGAGACGGAGGGCCTGCGGAAGGAAGCTGTTAGCTCTTTGAAGTCAGGTAAGCTTGGTACAGTCGTCGGTTTCGACTACAATGCTGACGAAACCTTTCTGCTATGTAGCAATTGAAAAGTTCGATGAAGTACGGGGATTGTCACCAGAAATGGAAGACAAGTCACGTATAGAGGAGGAGGATGTGAAGCCGCTGGTACTACGACATTCCTATTCCGGAGACTATGTTCAACTCTGACCGTCTTGTCTTTTGTAGCTCCAAGAAGCCTTAGTGACTTTGGCTACACTCTTACTGGAGGGACCCGAGCAAGAGGCGACGTACGCGAGATATAGGGAAGAGGGTGGCGAATTGGAGGACGATGACGATGAAGAGGATGGGGGCGAGAAATAACCCGAAATCCATTAGCAGATCTTGATACGCATTATGTACCCTAGTTGAAAACATATAACACACCATGTTATCTTGCGAATCTTGTGGGTGTCGCGAGGTGTTTGTGCTCGCCTATGGACCAACCAGGCCGATCCGGGTCCACAGCTCACTTGCGTTGGATTTACACCATTCCTTTTTTTTTAAGGAAAAAAATCGTTAATTTATTGTGGAATCAAGGCATGATTTACATCCTATATTCTGCTACAGCTTGTGCTACCCGGTGTAAACTGCCGCTTAGGCTTGTGATTTCGTGGCGGGCTCGATCTAGGCCCTAATCGCCCCATCGGCAGATCACATTCGCACTATTTTTAGCCGATCGCTCCAAGATATCAATATCACTTCTTTCTGTGTCAGCCAATGAGGAGCTAGGGGTATAGGGGCTGCTTAATTAAGCGACTTGGGCGGCCGCGTTCCGCCCCGCCGGCGCGGACACAGACTATCGCGACATAGATCCCGGTGTATATATCCACTATAAATCCAAGGAGATGATTTGCACGCATTCAATCGGTCTTTTCGTTTAAACTTAAGGGTATATGCAGAGCTAGTTTGCTCGGGTGAGACACAAGGCTGGCTCCAAAGCCGCCAGCCCCTACCCGCGATTTTCACGTCTCCTCGGCTGCGCGCCCCCCTATCTGTGGTCTTCTTTTCTGCTCATCGGTTGGGGCGCCTCGGCCTCGTAAGATGTCCATAGGAGTCAAGCAAGGTATATAAACCCGTCTAGTTTTGCTTGCCCTCTCCATCCAACTCCCCCGAGATGTGCTCATTCCTCAACGCTGAAGTCGAGCTTATAGTTCACTACCTTCGCCGTGATTTACCTCAATGCAATATGCTGGGCCCACGCTCTTGGATTCGCGTTTTTCTCCTGGTGCTTGTCGCTATATTCCCGGCTTGCGTCTTGGGCTCTGTGCCCGTTTTGTAAGTAGTTGTTCGCACCTTCGCGTGCTTTCCGGCTTGCTAAAACCAGCTCTATAGCTCCTTCGAGCCCCTCTCGATGGCTCACACACTGGCCACCTGGGTTGGCGACACCCAGAGAGCCATGGCACACGTGGTATGCAGGCACACGCCTCGTAAGTGTTTGGCCTTCAATGTATTTTGTTGTTTCAGGCTCTGATCTGTGTACAGCTTACTACGAATCAAGACTTGCCTGGTACGGATACTCGGCGCTACATCGAATGCGACGCGGGCTCTGTCACCCGCGTCCTCCGGCACATGTTTCGTTCCCTAGCCCGGTTCCACACTATCCATCACCACCGCCCCCGCGTCCCGAACCAAGAGCGAGAGCCCACCGCCAACACGGACTCGCCAGACGACCAAGGACCGCCCAGCTCTGCCCGAGCCCGCTTACTATCGGATCGTGGGTCGGTCGTGCAGGTTTAACGAGGCGACCGGGCCGTCCAGACCATCTCTTTCAGTCACACTCAGCTCTCGGACAAGAGACTCCTTCGGCTTCGGCATAGGGCGGTGGCTACTCCACTTGTGTGTGGGTTTCCGCCACCTGGTCACTCTTGCTGGACGCGCCGAAGACACCCTAGTGGACTAGGAGTACCGCGTGGCCTGTTGAGCCAGCTCGTCTCGCGGCGCCGTGGATCGAGTGGTGTGCGCGGTTTACGGCCTGCTCGCCGGATGCATGCTCCTGAAACTTACCTTTCGGAGCGTCTCCCCATAGCAGCCTCTTCTCAATGGCTTCTTTGATTGTTCTCGCTTTGAACCTCATCCTCTGCATGTATCATTATAGATGAATTTGCTGTACTAGCGACCTGTTCTTATTATTTGTATTATTTCTTCTGATTCCAGCTTGTTTCTGTTCTTTTCTATTACTTTGTAAATGGTTTTGTAGCGCACTCAACTGGTAGAATCGAATTGACGGTTTGCCAGCCTTACAGTAACCAAACACCAAAATGTTGATGGTATTAGTTCGCGCCTAAGATCATGAAACCCGAAGATAGACTGCATTAACCAATAAAATACATCCCAAAATGCGTTCTATGTAGTGCGGATTCCGTCTTATCAATACACCCTTGAATACCACATAAG
>WSTJ01001876.1:0-10431 GCA_019623705.1 Ceratobasidium sp. 428 | reverse complement strand
GACTAGGTGTAGTGGTTTTGCCTTGAATGAATGGCTTTAGGTTGTATACGGCAATATGCCCTTTTCAAACAGTTCAGGAAGAGAAAAAAAAAAAGGGGCGAGCAGAAATAAGACTGACCATTTGAGCAGCCAAAGCCCATCACTTCACTATTGGCCCAGTCTAAATGGGTAAACCGAGCATCGGGCAGAGTTATGCGTACGAGCGGATGAGATGGTCGAACTGTGTTCGTTTAAGTCAGTCAACCTTCCTAGGAGCACTATCGAAGATGCTCACTGTAAATCGGCCTCGTTTCGGAACTGTCTGGCTCTGGGATGGCGTACAAAGTGACAGACCCGTCCCCAAATACCCCAGCCAATATACCCAGTTTCCGCTGCTCTCCGTCCTTCTCAGGCTACAGCAATACAATTTCAGCCGGATGTATTCAGTACACTAACAAAACACCTACCTCATCTCCATCGTCGGTTGGCAAAGGACACCACCTCAACATTCTTGCAGGCGGTGTATCCAGGCAGACTAGAATGGCCAAGGAAGCCTGCCCTAAGTCCGTCTTGTCCGTTGGAGTCTTACTTGGTCCGAAACGCCATATCTGGATCGTGCTTTTGACGAACTGGTCTGGACCAAGTGGCGGTGGGGATCCTGTGTGAGATGGAGGCGGGGAGGATGGGATGGTGGATACCGCTAGGTATTGTGCATAATTATGTCCTTTTGGAGCGCAAGTTAGATAGCAAATACTAGGGTGAGTAAGAGAGACTTTTACTGGCTGAGAACGATTCTGACATGGGGCACCAGTCTAGACCCCAAACAGGATTACCTACATTAAATATGAGAGCTCGGCTCGATGGCCAGTACTTGTCTACAGCACTAGTTTTGTTATTGCAGAATGCGAAAGTAGGGGTACAAGCATACCTAGAGAACAGGTTTCGAACAGTTTGAATTGAGATGACTTTTGTTCCCCAAACGAACCCATCAAGCAGTTTACCAGGTCAAGTCGAGTAGGCCGCCCACATGAAATGTATGGCTCCGTATCACTTGGAGAACTCGGTAAGTAGAACCTCAAAGCCGTTTGGAATAGCCAACACACCTCTTTTGTACGGTAAGCCAATCTCTCTCGTAAATCTTTACGTCCTCGTATACGCGCGGTCTCCTCTCGGAGCCTCCTACTTTAGCCTCCTTGTACCACCCCGTATCTTCACATAACTCCAGAACTGGTCCTGCTCCGACGTTCATTCCAAGCTCATCCCTCGCCTTTCTAGTGCTTTTAGCATTCCTCTCTCCGTCCTGTGTCACAAGCTCCTGAGCCTCGAACAACCCGGAAACGGAGCCAAGTCGGACTGCAGGATTCGGAAAGAACGCAGGACAAGGGCGAGCGCGTGCGTTGACTTCGCGCACAGATGTCCGTCGAGGGATTCTGGTCGATGCGTTTGGTATGGATTTTCCCTCGGGCTTTTGCGGTTTGGCAGCTGTTGGTTCGTCTAGTTCAGAAGCAGATTCTGAGGGCGGGGTTGGAGGTGAAGGCACAGGTGATCCTCCCTCCAAATCAGCCTCTTCAACCTCTTCTTCGGATTGTGCGGCTTCAAATTCACTTTCCTCTATATACGAGGATTAGTTGGGCAACAAACCAAGATTGGATAAACAGCATACCGTTCTGTTTACGCTTGCTTTTCGAGGTTGAGGCTTCAGGCTGGGTGTCTCCCAGGAGGTCTGCATAAGACACCTGCTTCCTTTTTCGCGTAGATCGTCTCGACATTCTTTCCGAGTTTGAGAACTCGAAGAAATCAGGAAATTTCACTGTGGTGGTCGAGACCAACGGAGCACCCTTGACTAAGCGCGCGCCTATCAATTGCCCACGGTCTACGTCACACTTAATTTAAGCTCTACCTCGACCTTCCACTTCCTTGTGTTTTTCTTCTGTAGTTTAGACTCTGTACATTATGTCTCAAATAGACCTCGCCTCGCTCGTCGACTTTAGCAAACGCTCACTCTGGATCTCAGTCGCAACTATTGTCTGGAATCCGCTCTTCTGGAACTGCGTCGCGCAAAATGGTGAGTTTCTTGACACGTACGCATATCGCAAATCATGCTAACCAGCGAACAGAATACTATAACAAGACTATTACCAAGATACTAGGAGGTCGTAGATATCTGGGATGCTATCTTCTCGCAATCACTATCTTCTCGTTGGGCATGGTTCGGGACGCGATGTGAGTGAGCAAACGTGTCCTCCTATTTTGTATCATTTCGTGACGCGTATTTAGGTACCACAACGCGCTCAAGGACCAGCCTCAGAGTGATCTTATCAACCCTACCATTGCAAAGCCCCTCGCCATTGGGCTTTTCCTCGTTGGCCAAACTTTTGTTATCACTTCCACGTGGGCACTAGGCATTACAGGTCTGTTATTTGTATTTCAATATCGGGCTCCCACTAAACAAGGTACATATAGGCACTTTCTTGGGAGACTACTTTGGAATTCTGATGTCCGCACGTGTCACCGGTTTCCCCTTCAACGTGGTCGAAAACCCGATGTACATTGGCAGCACGATGTGCTTCGCCGCCACGGCATTGTGGTATAGCTCTCCCGCGGGGCTATTGATTACTGTCTTGGTTGACATCGTCTATACCATCGCACTTCGCTACGAGGGGTATGTATCTCGCTTTTCGAAGTCTGATTGTTATTGACTTATTCACTCATAGACCGTTTACAACTATGATCTATTCCAACGCGGCTTCCAAGTCCGCTAAAGCCGAGTAGAACCCCAGACACGAAATGACGCTCAACCGTCTACGAATATATCCACCAGAACACGAATACGAAATGGCCTATGACTCCCACGATTCTTCAACGCATCGTATACCAAGCATACACACAATGTAGAGTTAGATGGCAATATATTTATTCTTGATTAGACTACTATAGGAATAATACCTAGACCATAGTCTTGAGGTAAATATCCGTTGTTGAAGCAGCTCTCTCAAGGATCTCATATGTTGGTTCGAGAGCAAACCGAGAATCTTCCGCCGGTCGGATGCGAAACGATATAAAATGTACTCGTATTTCAACAGCTCTATACCAACTCTTACACGACTCTTCGATCAGTCATAACCCGCACAATGCACCCAGTGCCCGCTAACTCCGTCAACTAGAACGCCAAAGCCGTCAGTGTTCACCCCTCATTCATAAAGTACCCCCTCAAACGGCTCACCTTTTCATGCCACGCCAAAAGCACACTGCTATTTACCTCAGCGTTCCCATCATTTTGCATCGCCATACCCTTGTAGAGGTACTTCATCAGCGTATCGTGTTGCTCGGGCTCGAGAGAACGGAGCGTGTTGGGGATGTCTGTTGCTTTGGTGGATGCCAGGACAAGGAGAACGGAAGACGTTGTTACAGCCTAAGGGGAGCGATACAAGGTTATTTAAAGTGGGTAGATGGGTTATATGTAAGAATAGGTCACCTACCTTGGCTTCTTCAGCATCAGAACCGTAGGGTGGATCGGTGAGAATGAGCGAAAGGGCACCTTGGGTATCACCCCTGCGTGATGCCAAACGTCAGTAATTATAGTATTACACCTCCGACCCAAGACACAGAAATTAAGAGTTGTTTCACCAAGTGGTTGGGAGAAGAATTTGATCGCTCGATAGGAGAGTTGGAAAGTTTAGTGTCTTGGCTCATCGGCAGGCGACAGTTTTATCGCTCCCCTCCTCCACCACAAACATAATAGACCCAAAACGCGTCTCACTCACTTGCTCAATGCCGTCCTAACCTGTCCGACCTTAGCCTTGGCCTCGGCCAACGCGCCATCCGGACCACGCGGATCTGGATCATACAAGTCTGTCGCGAGCAGGACGTCCTCCTCGAATTTGTCAACGTCGATTCGACGGAACGCGGTATCTGCCATGGTCGAGGAAGGGTGTGGGGATGAAAGTAAGCGCCGGAGAAGGATTTATCACGTGAGCTGACTGAGCCCTGCATAAGCGCCGTGGAGACTGATCAGACGGATAGCCACTTCGTTTTTAAACCCACGCTAGACAGCATGTCAAGCTGCTTGTCTAGTAAGCCCAGAGCTATTATTAGCATCTGTAAAAGCGCATGTGCTCATGGCGTTTTCTCCATAGTGTAATGCAAAGGGTCTCGTCAAATTCACCCAGAATAATTTTGGGTGTGGTCCTATGATTATATTATTCTAGTTGGGTATATGTAGAAAGTACTCGGCCTATTGCTGAACTTACGTAGTGCATCAGTTTGTTTTACGACTATTTGCGGTTGAGTGTAAGTATGCATGCCCCATATATATAATCAATCCACACGGGAGATTTCGAGTTGCTAAGATCTAGGTACTAAGGGAGTCGACAAAGTAAACGAAGCGACCTTTGGTAGCAGTGTTCCTCTCCGAGCTCGACGCGCATAGACGTGGCAACACACGTCCTCAAAATAATGAGCTATTCAACTAGTATATGTCCGAAGATAGTTGATAAACGGCGCATGTATGCCTAGCCGGGTAAAACGGCTGCTATTTTGAACCAGACACACGCTTGAATTAGACATGACTTGTGCATCGGTTTCAGTTCGAGGGATTTGGGTTACCAAGTCCACTACCATCTGTGCTCCGATCTCCCGGCCTCCAAACAGGCGACTCAATCATGGAAGATATTAATCTACAATCTTCAATGAGATCAAATCATACATTCATGTCAAGCAACTCACCAACAAGGCCCAGTAGCTCTAGAACAAACAGCGCGTGCCTCTTGGACTCGGTGAGGTTGGAGTGTAACATTCAGCCACATCAGATAGCTACCAGTGCTGATCTGTTTAGATAACTAGCATATACGAAACAACCTAAGGATATGGCACGAGCACGAGCCGCTGAGCCTTATAGAATGACCCGACAGTCTCACGGTGCTAGTATGCCGGTGACAGCTGACCCACACCTCTCACCTAGTAACGATTGCCGCGCTCGGTCTGAACTAGCCTTGACACTTTTATATAATCCAATAAGCTCAACTCCAGGAGGACTTATACATATACCTACTCCGTATCCATACCATGATACATATTCAGGGGCAATCATATGTACATTCAAGCATTGTATCTTCTGCTCGAACTGTAGCTATATAATTGCTTACTCCGGTAGTGAAATCATAAGCCTCTCTGTTGTATCTACGATTGGGGAGTCGCCCTTTGATGCGGCGTAAAGTAGGACATAATGTTAACAGAAACCTGCGGATGACTCTAGTCAGATTTCGGCACTTCAGACGCATATCAACAACAAGCTACTACCTCGCCCCTTGTTCTGCACTAATGACCGATGTGCCAGTATAATAACTAGTAGCTAGAGAGATGGTAGCGTCCAGTGTTTCGAGTGGACCGCCAACGCCAGACGAACTAGGGAATGGTAGGCTAAGGGAAACCTCGCTTAACACGAGATGACGGAAATAAGGAAGCTCAACGAGCCAGGGCAAACCAGCACTATTGATACTCTGGTGAGGTATTCTCAGCGATGTCACACGGGGAAACGCCATCGGCATGAGCTTGAACCATTCGCAGCGCCAGTCGAAGCGGAACCCCAAAAGTGAGACCTGTTGAAGTGGAGATCTAGACATGAGCTGAAGAAAAGGCAAAGGTTCGATTGTATACACAAAGAATTGGCCGTGGTATAGCTTAGAGGACGTGTGTGTTACGTCGTAGCTCAAAGACTTCAGGTGGGTGGTATGTCCGAAGAGGCAAGGAAATGTCTGGTTAAGCCGCTGCCCGCAAAGTTCATTGCGATGCCTGATTGAACCCTCAAATATTTGGTTGATCCTAAGGGAAGTGAGACCTCTGGCAAGCGGTTTAACCCCCATAATAGCCATCAAGGTGACAGCGTCCATGTCAAAAAGGCTAAGGTGCGTCAAAGAACTGAACGACCCGTCAGGCACAGAAAGCTCTAGGCTTTTCAGCTGTTCACCACATCCATGAAGCGAGAGATAGTACAGTCTGGGGAGGCCACCGAGTGCGGAGAGACCGTCGTCGCTGAGGATACTGATGCTGCTAGTGACTCTGCGGAGCTGGGTACACGAACAAAAGTCACGCGGGCTGAATAGTATGAGCCTGCTGGTTGCGTCGTGGGCTTCTCTATCGCCCCCACCTCCCGTGATGTCCTTCGGATAGAACTCTAGCTTCTCTATGTCTGAGCAGGTAGTCGCGAGCTTTCCCAAGATTCTAGAGGCTACCGAATACGAGACCCAAGCCGTACTAGTCTTCGTCGCTGGTTTTACGTTGAGCTCTCGTAAGGACGGCATAAGAAACAGGTCGAGCCAGAAGACAGCCGCGGAGTCGGTATCAAGGTCGGAAGTCAAGAGAGTAACTGATGTGACGTTCGGCAACAGCATGTCTCCTTCCGCTCGCCGTGTACAGATACGGCGGCGGTCTGGGTTGAAGTAACGAGCGGTGCGACCATATACTCGGAGCTGTCTGACAAACGGCGCATATATGTCAAACCGTGTAAAATCAAACGCGGGTTCCGCCCGAAGGTTAAGCTGGAGTACGACAGAATCAGCTTGAATCTTTATGCAGAGCCCTCAAACTCGGCCTACAACATGGTTAGAGTCGTCCGATGTGG
This sequence comes from Ceratobasidium sp. 428, assembly GCA_019623705.1. NCBI lineage: Eukaryota > Fungi > Basidiomycota > Agaricomycetes > Cantharellales > Ceratobasidiaceae > Ceratobasidium > Ceratobasidium sp. 428. Next base: position 3,833 of record WSTJ01001876.1, on the reverse strand, counting down.
TAACACCTGTTCGGGAGGTTTCAACGATGAGGTCCATTATGACTTGTGCTTCGATCTCCCTCCAGACGCGGGAAGCAATCACAGGAAACATGGGCCTGCAGGTTCGCATGAGGGCGAGCCAGTCACTCGTATCTAGTAGACCACTAACAAGATCGAGTAGCTCCGGAAGAAACAGGGGGTGGGTCTGGGGAATATCCTGGGAGTACGGCATAGTTGGGGAAGGTCGAGTTTGACTCCTGGATGCCTGCATGAGCCATTTTATGGAAAATCTACGTAGAGACGTCGACAAAAAAAAACAGTCAATGACTCAACCCATGGACGCTCCGGTGAAAGCCTGACTCGCGTCCGATGCCAATCGCGGTGCCTTGTATACACTGCCGCCCCGCTGCCTCACCGGAATTGCGCCCTGAGATAAAGTCCGGCACTCATCGGTACCGGATTTATCTTAGGACACAATACCAAATTCTAGTGAAGCGGACGGGTAGCGGCATATGAATGCTCATGGTGGATATGGGGGTTCCTTTTCAGCTTGACTTACAGTCCCGTCTAAGCGGATAGAGTTTATATGAAGCTAGGAGGCTACTACTGTGGGTGCATCTCTGAGCCATTTAATTTAGCAAAACTCTAGTACGTAGAGGCGTCGAGAAAAACTAGCTTAATGACTCAACCCAAGGGCGCTTTGGGGAAAGCCCGACTCACATCAGATACTAATTCCGGCGCCTTGTATACGAAAACTCCGTGGTCATGGATACGGGGATTCCTTTTCAGCTTCGCTAACACTTCATCTAAGCACGGGGAGCCTAATCAAACTTGAAGGCTACGAGTAAAAATATGTAAAAATATTTTGCGATCTAAGCTCTACAGGCTGCGGCTTAGTCTAGCTTATTCTGTAATCAGGAATATCCAAATTAGTCTGAAATTTAATTCTTCACTCAACCAACTCATCCATTCGGGTCAGTGCCAACGCAAACACACGCGATCCTCCCTACAGGCACACACAGTCTTCACATCGTTCTTGCCCTCCCAAGCTCTTCAAGAAGTGTTTGATATTGTTACAAATACAAATCACATCAGTAAAGACTGATTGGGCTTGCTTGTATTAGTATCAATCCGGGATGAAAGTGTAATGCCACCTACATACATCTTCATCAAGTATAGAGTGACACTTCAAAACAATCGCTCTAAGCTTCTGTATAACGTGTCCCGAGTGCCTCATATTATACTCTTATGCCCTGGGGCTGTAGGAGCACGCCCATTCAGATGGCCAGCATCCCGGTAAACTCCAAGGCGAGGGTTATCCATTCACACGGTGTCATACGACCTGCCAACACGATACTCTCCTTTTGCTTGCAGCGTTTTGGGTGTACCTATCTCGCTGTGATCACTTGGGCAACGTACACGCCGTTTTTGTCTAACCATATCTGGGGGTGATGAAGGTTTCCACGAGCTACCCTTATTCACTTGGAATATGGACGATTCAACTTCATGCAAATCTCTTACTATTTCTGGTAACCACCAAAGGAGCCATAGACAATCATTTTCAGGGCTGAGGCATGCCGAAGCGATCATGCTCGGCAGAGCAATCGGCCGCCTCGGCAGCTGTGGAGAACTTCTGTCCCTGTTGTGCTTGTGCGATCATCCAAGTTCTCACAAACTAGCCAAGCCAAATTGTGCCATTTTTTCCAATTCACTGATGAGAAAAGTTCCTAGAGCCGCTCACTCAAATATCACACTTCTTCTATTGACCTAGCCCCTTGAGGCGTTATGGGTGTCACCCCATTTCACACTCCTAACTAGTATGTATTCTCACGCACTACATCACACTCTAGCCTCAACGCTTTCAAACTCGAGGCAGAGCCGTAACCCATACATGTATTGTGCAAAGTTTGATACTGCGACCGCCCCCTTTGATTGAAACTTATACAGTTGCTGTATCTTCAGGAAGGGACAACAAACCTGAAAGGTAGCAACGCGGTCCACACTTGCTCATTTCGTCTGGTTTGGGAGCTGAAGGGTTTCGAAATACCACTAAACTCCCTAACGTTGTAGCGGAGACACGTGATCAACACTCGTGTAAACATACCTGCGTTTGACCTATGTTACTCTCACCTATTCCCAGCATCTCTAATCCCTTTAGGCCTCTCCAACGCCAAAAAAATATCTAGCTGCGTTCTGGTTGGTGGATTCCGTTTACATGCGTTATTTTGGAGGCACTGTGACGGTAACCCCGGCTCATGCGCCAAATAAATTCACGCTCTTATGGTACTAATTAATTTAGCCCGAGCCTCATCACCGGTATCTAGTTCTTGAGCCATATTAGGACTCGTAAAGTATTGTATTTGCTCGTGTATGCGCGATGACATAAGTTCTAGGGCTAAAACCGCCCCGAAACGATTGTTGAGTCAGCCGTTTGGACGGCTCGATTTCAGGATATGTCAACGCGCAGCATAGAGAGCCGTAGTAAGCTTACAGCATGTCTACGTGATGTAATATTAAATACGCGATGTGAATCTTCAACACCAAAGTTGAATCTGTCTGAAATGCGTTACCAAATTGGGAGTGTTAACACAATAATGTAGATGCCACCCACGATAAATCGCACCTAGCTAGTAGATACACTTCTAAGCAGCCGCCACCCCTAAGATAAGTGCCGCACGCCTACTTTTTGTTGTGTCGTGGCTTTCCCTGTCTATCTCTTTCTCTTATAACTTCGTATAACGTCGTACCATAGGGCTCTGCCCCGAAGCGACAATAAACACATGATTCAAAAAAATCTACTTACGTAGCCTCCTAACTGGTATGCGCAGCATGTTTCGTTGTTGGACTTAGTTTAGTACTCCATTGAAGTAGTGGCAGTTTGGCCTGTTAAGCGCGCGTTCAACTAATTTGATAAGTTCGGCATTTGCAGATCTATCAGAGAGCTTGGGATGAGTTATCTTCATGAAGAAGTCTAGCTTCTGATCATTACGGTAAACTTCCGCTCAAATAATACAAAGCTATGATCGTTCCACCCTGCGTTCAAGCCTCGAGTGCGCATCCAATTACCTGGAAACAAAGCTGAAGGTGGGTTTGCGATGCTGAGCGGGCTCGATTCAAGCCTCAGTGCGGGGATGACTGGTATAAGAAGTGTGGGTGCTCTTCTTGGTTCAGAAAGTATTTTTAGTGGCTGATAGCTGCATAATCCAATCTCCGGTTTCCGATTTCTCCAGTGGCCTGACTTCAGCTACCGTATTTGGAATGCTCTCCGACCCAAAACAGCGCCAAGGATTACTATACAATACTGTTCGAGGCCGGCGTGCTTGAAATCTAGCTATCTCGAAGACAGATGCTTCCTCGTTCCAATCTAGATTATCTTCAGAGCTCGATCAGGCGTAGCTCGAAAAGTATCAGCTGGAACTCAAAAAAAGAAAAAAAGGCGGTGAAATTGAGTTTGGTTATCGAGTTGACACCATGTTCCAGATGATCTGTTATCTCCCAACGAGTTACTATTTGACTCAGCAAATTTTCTAGCATTTATTGTGTTTGTCCTCTTGCTAGAGTGGCCCCTCGTGGTTCGTGACACAGCCCGTCCATACACGTGTGATCCTTGGTGAACAAGGAGATTGCCGTCTAAATGCAACCTAATAATCTACCGATGCGTCTGGGTGAAAATATTGCCGGAATTTAGGAATGAATGTTTTCTTTCAATCGGGGCACAATGCTGCGTCATCGGTTGCCTTGCCTATGACGGCAATATCTCCGCGACAGCCGGATCAGAGGAGATTGCTGACAATTGCCTTTTGATGATGATGTGCCACAGAATGATCAAAGCCATACTCTAAACGATATGGAAA
>WSTJ01001875.1:0-10433 GCA_019623705.1 Ceratobasidium sp. 428 | reverse complement strand
TCGGCGTTGCGCCCGTTCGCAACCAAATACCGCGGCGACTCGTATAGTCGGAAAAAAATAATGCGAAGAACAAACATGACGATAGTCTACAGTAGCGGTAAGCGGTGGCAAGGTAGGATAGAAAACTACACACAATTATTCCTAGGATAGCGAGTTGATACTTCCAACCCCGGTTCTGTGTCGCTACGTCACATGTAGGAGCTTTTGTTGCCCCGTCTTGTGTCACGTTCTTGCTATTCGAAGAGGCCAGCGCTCGTGCGATCCCGAGAAATGAAGTGCTGGAACTCCTGCTGGCAACCTCAACAACCTCTGGGCAGCTGTTTCCTGGGATAACCAAAATGGCGATAATGGCATTGACCACCGCTCCAAGCGAAAAGAATAAGGAAAGTCCAGTGAGGAGATATTGTTTCCGTTGTGGTATATTCTCGAGGAATAGTGTCCCATCTGTAGGCATGCTCCCCTGGAGGCACTATGCGGTCAGCTATGTTTTCGGACCGTACTATGAGCACTTACGCCAACAGCGGTTCCAAGAAGAAACAAGAAAAAGCACAACATCCCAAAACTTGTTGCGAAACATGCGAGAACCCCAAATAACCCCGTAAATGCTAATGTCAGATTAAACGCCATTCGTCGGCCAACAACATCCGAACAAGAGCCCCAGCCAAGAGCCCCAATCATCATACCACAGAATACAGAGGTAGACAGGAACCCAATTTGTGAGTCCGGTATAGCGTATTCATCCTGTACTCGAGGAAGGATGATGGTGACAGCTTGCATCCACATCTAACGGTAGTCGTGACCCAGGGTGGGAGAATACATGGAAACAGCTGCGTGAATGGGGGCTCAGATGGGATTGCAAGATATAGTTACGTTGTCTGCAGCCCAGCCTACAAACGTCGCGTAATGAGTTGGGAGCAGCACACACTGCCAACATCGTATAAAACATACCAAAGCCACATAGGCCTAGCAACGCCCATTGATATGGTCCTATCGATGATGTATGAGTATGCCAAGCATAACAATCACGAACCACGTACCCATCCCAATCTTGTCAATCGTCCTGTCTAAGGCCGAGCGCATGTCGTTAGCGTCGTCTCCGTCGTCTTCTGTATGTGTAGTGTCGAATATCTGTGAGGCTTGGCGGCGGGTTTGAGGTGTTAAGGGCATCCTTATATATGGTTCACACGCCGTTGAGTGTGTCGTGTATGTGTCTTGCGAGTAGGGCCGGCTTTTGGATGAGAGATGGCCTGAACAGGGGTGATACGACACAGCCACAGGTGGCGCAAGTGGTGCTCATCCGTCACCAAGCCCGGTAACAACTCAGTACGTTGGATTGAGAGAGACATGTGTGACTACATATATTCATTATTTGTTGAGAACTACCGAGACCACTGAACCGTTGGGGAACTCCAAGAATACTCGATAAAAACCCAAGAAACTAATGATCAGTTTCTTCCCACGTTCGTCCAACCGTCTTATATAGATCTGCCTCCGTAACCTGCTTGCCACTCGTGAAGTAGCCTGCCGCAATCTTAGCGTCGATCTCCACACGCGAATCAGGAGGAATCAAATGCTCAGGCAAATCGTAACGCTTGAGGATTGGAATCCCGGAATCAACGATGGCATTATATTTCCTAATATCCCGCCGGTTGTCAATAAGTGATACGAAACGCTCAGTTAGGACTTACATATCGCTCATGGAAATCATGTTGTCGATCTTGGTGATACCCAACCAGTGCAAAATGTCTGGCATTAGAGCTTGGAACCGCATGTCTTTGACCCCAGCAATCATTTCCGTGGACTTGAAGTACTTGTCTGCACTATCACCACCACGCTTGCGGAGATTGTATACGAGATACCTGCAAGTTCCCCGCTGTTAGCATCAGGAGCGGAGGAATTGTACGTAGGTGTAAGCGCACTTTGTAACTTCTCCTAGTGCACGACCCTCCTTGCGGAAATACACTACGATCCCAACTCCACCACGCTGGGCTGTACGTACACATTCTTCGATTGCAAAGACCAGGTAAGGCTTGCATGTGCAGATATCAGAACCAAACACATCAGAACCGTTGCCTGCAACGACACAGTCAAATAAACGACGTTTGACACAATTAATAAGGACGTACACTCGTCGTGGACACGTAAGGTGAGTTCCTTGCTCGGGTCACGCATGTAAGCAGGATTTCCGACTGCAAGTAAATATTGGATCAGTATATTGTATTATACAAGAAACCGCCGAACCTACAGATGTAAACGGTCAATCCACCAATAGGGGGTAAAAACACCTTGATATCTGGTCGAGTGATAAGTTCAGGATACATTCCGCCAGTCTCCTCGAACAACGCCCGGCGGAGCAAGGACTCGTGACTGACAAAGATTTTGAGTAATGCAAAAACCTCGAGCAACCATGCGAATACTCACATCCCAAACCGTTCGGCGCATCCGGGAAGCCACCAAACCGGCTCAACAGCAGCCTTGCTGCAGGCTAACTCAATACCGGGATCGGCGCTACTCTGGGTACCGTCTGGATTAAGTAGTGGGCGAGACTTAATCACAATTTTTCCATCTATGGGAAGTCCTGTCGGCGTGCTAAGAGCTGAATCAATTTCAGAGAGTTTTATGTGCTAGGAAATCGGTGAGTAGTGCGGGCAAATACGATGCATTAGATCTTTACCGCTTTAGTGACAGCGATACTGGGTCTCGCGTCCAAACCATTTGCAATCTCGGTTGCAAAGACTTGTTGAACCAAATGCCCCCATGGGTCGAAGGACACAATCTTCTTAGGGTCAAACCTAGAGTTTGTTTCAGCTAGGTTTCTTTCTAAGTGGCTACTAAAACTCACCAACTCTTTTGAGGAGGTATTTCCACCGGCGGCTCAGTGAGATGATAGTTCGGCTGGTGAGAAGGCGAAAGCGTTCCCATCGCAATTGCAAGGGCACGATAGATTGAGTAAGAGCCCGAATGAGCACTGCAATGAACTTCAGATATACGTAAATAAGTGATTTGTCGTGAGGTGTTCGTACCCAATAGCATTGCGCAGCTTGATGCTCGAAGGCAGCCGCGAACATACTACAGGTCCTCTCGCAGCAGCGGACTCGGCAGCCCAAGTGAGAGGAAGGGGTTTAATACCCGTTTGATCGGGGTAAGCTATCGCCAAAATGAAGAGAAGCTGATTAGAGCCTCATATAGAAGCGTGGGAAAGAAATAGCGACAAACTGGTCATGATAACACGATTAGGATATAGGGCCTTATCCTTGGGTTGTTCGATGGGAGTACCCGTGGGCTTAATACCAGTCAGCGCAGAGGTAAGGGCACTTGTACTCGGAATGGAAGCCACGCCTGCCATGCTAGGCGAGGCTGAGAGAACGAGTTAGAGCTTGGCGGTCTGCGTGCTATTAGGATGGACATACTTGAGAGTGGCGGGCTTGTACTAAGCGACATGTTGGATACAGAGTGCGGTAGTGTCACAGTTGGACTCGAAGGTCGATTTGATTGTCCAGGAATCGGCGTAGTAGTCCCAGCACGAGCCATAGACTCGACCTTTAACATTAATTAGTATATTTTCTTAAGAGTACAACAAAGTACTAGACTCACACGATCCGCTAACGCTGCTTGGGCGGTCGATAGCGAGTCGAGCTTAGCGAGGATTTGGGTAAGAATAGTTTCATCAGGCATCGTAAATGATATGGTTTTAGAGGGCGAGAGCGGGAAGGGGAACAATCAAATCACGAGGCAGCCTTTTATTCGGGTTCCGCGCCCCAAGAGCTCACGAGGCGAGCCTAACTTGCGTAATCATATCACGTGGTACGTTGAGGAAAGCACCGGCTTACGTGTGCATATATAATTTTCGAACAAATCTCGTCGACGATGCTCGATGGGCAAAGCCACCTGGTGAAACAGGGATGGAAAGGAGCCGGACACCCTCTCAAAGCGGGAGGACGTGCCCGGCCTATTATAATCGCCCAAAAGAAGTCACTGGGCGGGATCGGGAAGGACAGAGACGAGTCGTTTGCATTCTGGGACCAGTGGGTAGTCTGTCTTCACATATGTTATACGCGAATGCCTTTATGACTCTGTACAGCTTGTATGATGTTGCAGCCAAGTCTATCAAGCTCAGTATACCCTCTGACAACGAAACCACCAGCGATGAACGAGAAGAAACCCCTGTGCAAGTGAGTTTCCAGTCCAAACTCGCAACATTCAGAACTCACCTCCTCCAGGTATTTCACAGAACGCAGACGGGTATCCTTTCGAATCGCCCACCCACCTTTCTTCCTACCCCTTCCTCCGGTAAATCATCCTCTCCCCCACCTCCGTCAATATCTCTTATGTCTCGAGCAAAACAAGAGGCCGCTCGGAAACTGCTTTACTCTCGGTTCGTGCGTGGACCGGTTGTAACTCAGGAGACGCCAAACTTGGACTCGATTGACTCGGCAGAGATGATAGGTGGCCTGGACTTGCCAACAGTTGGAGCGGCATCTTCATGTCCTACTCCAACCACTCCTCTTCATGCAAACTTGCTTGAAAGCAGCGCTACTCAAGCGTCGATGGGGAAAGACACGCGAAAGGCCGAAAAAACTGCGCGCAAGCAAGCTAGAGCAGACAGGAGGGAAGCTAAAGCTAAGCGCAGAGCATTCAGAGAGGAAAAGAAGGCTCGTAGGGCAGAGGAGGCTGCTTGTAAAGTTGCGAAGCTGAAAAAGGCCGAGAAGAAAAGCCGGAGACGACCCGAAACCGAATCAACGACAACAGAGCCTACCACGGAACAGAAGATTCTATCTACGACGGAAGAAAGAACATCGTTTTCGACGGACGGAGAGCGACCCAGGAAAGACAAAAGGCGAAAGAGCGATTAGCTTGGATCCAACCACCAAATTTATCTTCAGTCACGGCAAGCTACGCTTGCTTTTTTCGCTCTGCTTTGACATGTCTTCAGTCTGCACCCGATTTATAGGAGATCGTACTTGCTATCTGAACACGGAGACCATACAATACTGAAGTACTGAATTTCATGTAAACCTGTGCCGAGCGTTTGGTCAACTCTGACTGTGTAACCTCTAGTACTGAGCGCAGGTGTGTACACACGTACAGTTACCGAGTCAAGCAAAGGCGATGTGCCAACAGGAAATAACCAAGGCACGCTCAGTAGTTCATCTCTGTGCCTAATGCCCGATGAAAGTTGTACGAACACCCCATTCCCTGTTGGACACATCAAGTCATCCACACCACGTACTTCCGTATCCTTACCGCGTCGAGCCCGGTTTAGATATACGTGTTGTATTCCACGGCCGGCCCGGCGCACGCAGTTTACGAGCGCTATAGCAAGTGGTATGCACGCTTAATATCCTAGCGTCACAAGCGAACGCCCCGACCATGCGCAACCTGTTTCGCATGACCCCAGTACCGCCCCCCCCCCCCCCGACTCCGGCAATCCCATCATAGATGGAATATATGCGCGTGATTGGCGTGTCTAAACGAGTTGAGAAAGTTGACTCTGCCATAAATACGCCTATCTACTTCGTAAAGGTCTAACAAGAGAACAACCGCTTCCTAGAGCTATGGATTTTTGGCTTGAAAAACGCAGTTGTATGGACTCTTTAAGCCAGTGAAGTCCTGAGAATTTCCAGATTGGTTGACCCGCGAGTCTCGCACTCGTGCTATACGGTATATGCCAGACTAGTATAATAAGTAAATCACGCTCGACGTATACAAACTACTTTCAAAGAATTACTCAGAAGAGCATACTAGCATGGGTATTTCTAACCAAAGTTTATCTTCGTTGACCACATTATAAGTCCAACATGCTATACTAAAGAACATAACCAAGGATTCTCAACTTCGGAGACACCACACGGGCTAATCATTACTTACTATTTCGGCACAAGCTACAACCCGATAACAGCTGAAGCCCCAGACAGATAGACAAACAAATCCTGAGCAACCACCGAAGAGGCCGAGACAAGTCCGAACCGATCGCTCAGTATACAATACTCGAGAGTAAGCCTTAAGCGAATGGGCTGATTCAATACCGGCGAAATACCCCAAGCGACATGGCCTGTTGTTTTTGTTTCGGTTTCAGTTTGGCTGGTTCACTTCTGAGGAGAACACGCACGTAGATAGTACAAAGCCAATTTTCGGCCGCCATGCGAAATCCTATTCGCCTGCCCTCATCTTCTGATCGGACAGACTAAGCGCACTCGCTAATTGAAAGCCTATGAACAAAGCACCTGCCCGGACCAGCCGTTGAGTTCGACGTAACATGCGCTAATAAGAGTAGTCTTACGACTCACATGCATTCGACGGGCCGACCGCGCCTACTCCTAAGCGTGTTGATCGGCATGCGAGGCGCATACACCCCATATGCACCACACTAAGCACGGACAGAGACATTGGTCCTGACATCATTTGCCTAGGTGAGCCCGCGCATCTCGGACGCTGCAATCTCGAACGTACACGAAAGTTCGCGCGTATATAAACCTTCGCTACGAGCCATGAGTTTCGACAAGTTCGTACACTTTTCTACCCAAAACAGACTTGACCATCTTCGATATGCTCGCCTTCACGCAAATTGCAGTATGTGTGGTCTCGGCTCTCGGACTTACGGTCTCTGTTGCCGCAGCTCCCGTCGAGACTAGCGATCTTGCTGCTCGTGCCCCCTATGATGTGCACAATGGATGGGTGAGTAGGCAGCCTAGCCCTTATCCATATCCAACTCACCCGTAACTTCAGGCAACCTGGTGTATGTCGAAACTCCCCGATAATTTTGGCTCCTCGCCTTCATCCACTAATTTATGAAACTTCCACAATAGACAATCCATCCGCCGGTACCGGTTCATGTGGCTGGCAAAATCGGGACGACGAATGGGTCGCAGCTGTAGGAACTCAGCTCTTCCAAGAGATGATGGTCGGTAAGTATTATAGTGGTCGGCACGGAGGAGTGTACAACCTAAGATTTCACTGGGTAGATGGAAATCCGAATCACAGCCAAGCCTGCGGAAAGACGGCGAATGTCTCCTGGGGCGGCAAAACTATCAAAGTTGGCATTGTTGACCGCTGTGGTGCTTGCGGATACAACGACATCGATCTCTCTCCTTCTGCATTCCAACAGTTCTCCGGACTGGGTGAGTTAATCCATCAAATATCACCTCTGCTGTGTTGCTTACAGGACTACCACAGGCACTGGAAAGCTCCAAGGAGTGTCTTGGAAGTTTAACTAAAAGGCATGTGGTCCGACGAGTTTGCCCCAAAATATGCTTGTTCTCCAGCCCTTGTTTATATGCTTTGATTGGGATTTTTGGGATTCAATTTGTTGCCTGTTAGAAATCTGTGAATATGTTGATATAGATGATGCAAGCTGTTGGGATGAAGGAGCCGTTAGTCTCGTGACCAAACGTTCCGGCTTACGTGCTCCACGCCAAACACAACCAGCCAAGTACCTTTGAGCTGGTCTCAACAACCTCGGAAAATGTCCCACCCAACTTATTCTCGATTACCAGCGGATGATTCTGGTACAAGTACTCTTGGCTCTACTTCCGTTCGCACACTTTCTCGCCAAGCGAGCGACTCCGGTCTTGTGCCTCGGACTCCACATTCCCGTTCAGGCGGCCAAACATTTCGCGAAAGTGCAACCATTGACTTCGATTCAGGTGATCTCAACGACGGAATCAATGAGTCATACGCACTCGCTCAACAAAGTCAACTGGCACCTCTACTAGCTTCTTCGGCTTCTGCGAGCTTTGGGGATGATATTCACCTCCAAGCGCACCATCCAGCGCGTGTTGGGTCTCGTTCCCATCGACGACGTTCTCATACTTGGGGACTTAAAGAACTCGCTAGCTACCTTCCGTTGATACTCGGATCTTTGGTCGCGGTGGTAGTATGTATACTTATTATCATATCTATCAACTGGCCCGATGCGCTTCAATCACTAGTCTCAGAGCCTCCTCAGCCCGACCATGCACCAGATTCTAGCTCTATCCAAAACTCTACGGTTGTCTCGGGTAGCGTACCCGCTACCAATGAGACTGTATCCCATGACCACACAGCTACGGTGATTAGTTATTCAGGGTATTCAACCTTCCCTCTTACCCCCGAACAATATCGGACTGAGTGCTGGAAACAACAAGCGAATGCTCACCACGGTGGGTATTGGTACAAGCCACCTGGTAATGTCGTCATTTGAAAGCTATCCGGCCTGATACTAAGCTTCAGCGATATTCAGGGGGTGCCGCAGACGTAATACACTCAACCACCAAAGAAAATGTTTGTTCAAGCACTATTACTTACATGTTCGATGGAGACCGGGGTCTGATGGCCGACCTCGCCTTGATTGCACAGCTAGCTGGTCTAGCAAGAGAGGTACGCCTTGTCATAGTGCCTATACGAGACTTGTCTGACACCTCGCATTAGCAAGGTAGAACATTTTTGATTGACGACAGATTGTGGACTCGCGGCAAGTAAGTCAAGCTTTACCAAATGTGATGCGCGTACTGATTACATGACTAGCTGGACAACACACTTTAAGGACATTCGTCAAACCCAACCCGGACCAGAGCCAGGGTGCCTCCCACCTCCACCCGAGGAACTCGTAGCTTGTCCGCGACTTGCAAAGTATGTAAAACGACTCGTGTTATGAGTTGATCGCGCTGATTGTTTGGCTTAGGCATTGGGTAAGTTAGAAGATTACTTATTGTTCACAACTGATTAAACCTTTGAACGGTTCAGGTTGTAACACCTTTCACAGCAAAGTTTCATTTTGGTCACGACTTCTTCGAAGAATTTGAAGACCCGTCAGTTTTTTATTCATTCGATTTCGGTTCGTACTAAACTCGCGTTTGAATGTGTAGATATAGCCGTTCTACTGCAAGGCTCAAGCCCATATTCGACCGGGCGTTCGCTTCATTCGAGACCTTTATTATCCTCAGCGAGAAGAACGCACAGCTCGTTCGCGAAGCCCGGTCGGAGCTACGTCGACGTATTCAGGCAACAACGGATAGTGCTGCTGTAACAAACTACATGGGCATGCATATCCGACGCGGTGACCGACAAGCGATGAGCTGGGAGTTTATCATGCCCGGTACCGACCGATATGTGCCACTTCAAAACTATATCGACGCCGTTCAGAAGACGTGGGCTGAACAAGGGCCACCAGGTGTTCCACATGTTTACGTTGCATCGGACGACCCTGTCATTTTGGACGAATTCATCAACCGAACTTCTGCGCATGTCTACTCCCTCCGACAGTGGGGCGTTGATGGTGGGCGCGTTGGTGACGGCTCAGTCTCACCCGTTTCCGAAGAACTCGCGGAACTGGCTAGCCCTTCTGCATATAATCAGTCGGAATGGAGGAGTCGTCCCGAAGTGCAAAGAATACGGCTTACGCGGGGTATGATAGTCGAAATGGCCTTGATCTCGGAGTTGTGGGACGATGAGAGGGACGGGGGTAACGATCTGGAACTATTAGCAACCGCCTGCACGTTGACGTGAGTACACAACTAGCCTTTCATCTTAGATTTACCTTACCCTGAGTTGCAATAGTTCGAATATATGCAAGATGGCTGCTGTTGGGCTTGGGTGGGCTAGGGCACTCGGTACGGAAGCTAAAGCTTGGGTAGAGCTGGATAACCGGGTAAGCTGCATTACTGAAAATCGACTGAGAGTAAAATGCTGAAGTGCTCTTCTAATTCAGGGTAACATTGAGCCTGAATGGGAGGCGATAGAAACAATATAATGTACACGGGGTGTAGCAGTAGCCTTAATGCAATATCTAAATGTCCCATACCCGAACCGCGGCCGAAATCATACCGCGCGTTTGATTTTTTCGAGCAGAACGCCCATTCTTTTCGCCATGTTGGGTTGGCCACGACCCTTCTCTCGCCCATTTGGGGTGGGCCGTCCCTCGCGAGCAGCGGCTGCTTCCACTCTATGGCGTGCGTAGTCCTTCCCAGACTGCCTTCGGCGGAGAGGGTTGCTTTTGTGTGTATGCAAACTAGCAGGAGAGTATGCTTCACGAGCCAGCTCCCTTAACGATGGCGTAGCAGTAGTGGGTTGAGTCAAAGAATCGCCCTCCTTGCCCCTCTCCCTTCCCTTTCCCTTGTTCTTCCCCTTCCCCTTGAGGCGAGTTGTGTCGGATTCTTCCTGGTCCTTGACAGTTTTAGCGTTCTTGATGATAGGGCGTGAATCATAATCGCCGCCAATCGCAGACCGGCCGCTCGAGCCATGCTCCGAAAAGGCCTCATCCGGCGATTGTACCTCGGCCGCAACGCCATCTATTTCGACGGTAGGGTCACGGCGAGCATGGCCGTCAGTCGATGCTGTGGGCTCTCGCAGTCCCAGGCGACGTTTTTCAGCTCTATACGCAGCCTTTATTTTTTGGGTTGCAAGCCACTCTTTCTTGAGCTGTCTGGCTGTGTTAGAAATAAGACTTCGGATCAGAG
>WSTJ01001874.1:0-10445 GCA_019623705.1 Ceratobasidium sp. 428 | reverse complement strand
GGTTACAGGTGAGTTAACCCCACTAAAGATATGTCGTGTAGTGCTCGTATTGCAATACACGACAATCTCGTCAACTAGTGTTGTAGACAACTCTTATTCTATGAATTAATCTAATATTGCCGTGATCAGGAGTGCCCATTACTGTGACTAATTTGTAAAGTCAAGCGACCGTCCTTTGGTAAAAGCTCATATATATCTCGTTCGCCGTTAGCGTGATAATTGTATGTCTGGCAGAAAGGGGATAAACGCGAGAATATCTTGGTGTAAATTTTGCTTACGGAGCAATACGGAGGAAGTGGGCGGTTGAGCCTTCGTGTCCGAAAGTTGAGCAACATGATGTTACACTAAACGATAAATCAACCCACCCTTATACCATGCCAAAGCCCCTTCTGTCTTTAGAGTCTTCCATAAACAATCTATCGGATTCTTATACAATGTCCCGACCATTCGCCCGTTAGGACCCATGACAGTTGGTTGGTTATACATCCGAGTGAGCGCCTACGCACGAGTGAGTTTATAGTCTATTTAACCCGATTTTATCAAGGATATAACTTACTGTGTCGGCAGGTTGCATCACGAGGCACTAGAAAGTGTTGTTAGCGGGTAGGGATGTCTAGGAACAATACACGACTCACGACACATGCTCCAGAGACCGTGCTGCTAGCCAAAAACGTCCAGGTACTATCGGGGCTTGCAACTCCGTTCTTAACCAGCATAGTCTTGGTCCAGTTATAACTCGGTAATTGTACCTATGTATCATAATATCGACGAACAGGCGAGAATCACGCATCAGTCTGACTCACCGAAGACCCCATACAGGTTCGTAAGATTGCGGCATCCATCCCACGCAGGTACCCTCTTAATCCCTCTGCTCGAAATATCTCCGCCAATGCAGCGACAGAATTTCGGTAATAGTGTTGCGCGCCGACCGGAAGTGCAGGAGAGTAGGCCTGCATACGTGCTTTGATGAGGAAGAGCGGATTACCTAGGCATGCTGTTGGAAATATATGAGCGATAATCTAGTGTAGTATAGAGAAAAGCTAGCCTCCGACTAGACCACTCGCGGCACCGGCTGCCATGGAAGACGCGAACATCTGTTCCTGGGGTTTGAGACCGATGGCCGAGTTGAACAGTTTACGAAAGGGTTCGTAGAAACCTATAATCGTTTTCTCAACTTGGGTGTTGGTGAAGATAAGTTTGAAAACATACCAAGGCGGGAACCATTAAGCAGTATCTAATAAGACCACAAGAATTAAGCTCTAAATGTCAAACTTCGGTCGCTGAGCTCGTACCTGGTAAACATACTAAGGCTTATAATTAGAACCCTGATCTGTATTTATCTCGGCAATTACGCACAGCTGGCCCTAATCCTCGCTGAACACCTCGTACACCCTCGTTCCTCCATGTTTTGATAAAAACATCGAAGACGTTCTTGTAGACCTTCGGTGCACCTTTACTTTGTAGTTCACCTTGTAGTTGTAAGCGTGTCTTCGCCACTTCGGCGCTGTATTTCCGTTCAATGAAATCGGCCTCATGAGCGTCATATCTCATGGATAGAACAAGGGGTATTACTTACGGATTGGATACGGTTACCTGCGTCGCGAAATGCCGGTCAGGAGCTCAGTATAGTGTTGGCCAATTCTAACAAATAGAAGAGTAAACATACCGCTGTACATGCGGCGAGTCCTATATTATTAAATTTAATGGGGTATAGATATGATTTGATTGCGGGAAAAAAAACTCTTACCTCCAATCCAGAACCCTTCGAAAGTGCTCAGTGGACGCGCCGAGGTCATCGTCAGAAGCAGAAGAATAAGGGCGAGATCAAGTCACGCGTCATAGGGTCCATCACAGCCACCTCCTGTGCCACCCCTGCACTCTCCCACCATCACCGCCTCACCTTGGAATGCTGGCGCAAGGGGTCCAAACACTAGCCTACGTAGCCGTGCTAGTCACATGTCTCCCTTTGCTGCTTCGATTTGCCCTCTCTCCGATTACGCTCATACTCTTGAGCCCGTTGTTGTTAATTTTGGGGCTTCTGGTTCTTGTGTGCTTTGGAGTTATCGCTGCTGTGTTTTCCGAGTGGCTCAGACCTCAAAAGTCTAAGCCTAACAATCTACGGGATGCATCACGTACATTAACCTTTGCGACTCCTGCTGCGTGGCAAGCCAATCTTACACGTATCCAATGGTCGGCGCAAGAGGTGCTTCCTCCTATCAAGGAATGCTCCCCAGAAACTTCCGCCCTGGCTCATGAGATTCTGAACCTTATTGTACGAGACTTTGTCCTAGTCTGGTACTCGAGACTCTCCGACTCACCTGCGTTCCCTAATGCTCTGCGGCGCACAGTTCATGAAAGCCTCCAGAATGTGCTCACACGTGCTACCCAAATCGATATCTCGACTCTAGTTGTTCGTCGGGTCCTGCCTAAGATCACTGCTCACGTGGAAAAGTTTCGCCAATCGGAAGAAGCATTACGAGGGGCCGCTTTGGAACGACGGCTGAGCGATTCAGAGGAGTTGGATATCCTGCTTGCTAGCCGCTATGTTGGAAAGGGCAAACTTCACCCCGCCGTAGCAAATCTGTCGTCCCTAGCTACTAGACCAACGGAGGATCTTTATCTGCGCAATCTATTTGACAAGATTTTGCCGTTGGTTCTCCCGCGTGCAGAAGCTGAGAGCGGGTCGGTCCGCATCGTGGCCCGAGAGATTATTGGATGCGCTGTACTACGCCCAATAATTGACATGTTCACGGACCCCGATTTCTGGAACCAGGCAATTGACAGAGTGGTATGTCTACCCCGCATTCTCCTTCGAACAGAGCATTGAACCTTCCACCCTAGGCTAGCGCGGCTATTCGAGAACAGTAAGTTGTAGATCGCATTTTTTACTCAGCGTCAACTCATGAATGACCAGAAAGCTAGTTACCAAAATTCGGCATATGCTCGAGAACCAACTGCCAAAGTCAAGTCCATCATCCCGAACGACATCTGCCCTTCCGAGCAACCTGAAGGGCTCTCGAGGAAGCAAGACGGAAGATATTAATTCACGAACCGACCCCAAACGTTTTGCGATATTCTTACATAGTATCAGTCGATGCGAGTCTTTGTTGGATGCACGGAGGCTAAAGAACGACATCATGAGCGAGATTCGGAGAACTCGGGATTTATTAGGTATGTGAGTCATAACACTAAAGAATTTTTGCTCATTCACAATTGCAGCCCAGCATGCGAGTGACGACTGGATAAATGGTGAACGGACCGAGGATATTGTAGCCTATCTGGATCGTCTCTACAACGCAAAGAACAAAGCAGAGAAGCGCATCGACGCCCTGAGCGGTTCGAAAATGACTGGCCCCCGCTCACCTTCTAGTCTCTCCACACCCTTGCCTCTCGCGACGTCCAACAAGCTCACTCTCCGCGACGTACTACGAGACTCGTCTTCACTTCTTTACTTCATGGAATTTATGGAGCGGAGGAGCCACCGAACCCTCCTCGTTCAGTTCTGGCTTGCTGTTGACGCTTTCAAAGATCCGCTTGCGCAACTTGACTCTGACTCTGACGCCAGCGACGACGAACAAGCCGGACCTCGTGATGCAACCTCAACCGCTCAACTCATCGAAGACACTACTATGCTTTTTGAAGTTTACTTTGCTCAACCATCTCGTGCTGCCGAACTAGGGTGTATCTCAGCGAAACATATAGCCACTCTGACCGCTTTCGTTCACTCTGAGTTTCCGCCTACGAAAATAGACGAGAGCCGAGTTCGGAGGAGTGTGATGCATGCGCAAAACCAGGTGGAAAAGGCGATGGAAGAAGATTTTGAAGCGTTTGCAAAGAGCGAGCTTTGGCATAGGGCTGTTGGGGATATGAGTCCTAGTGTACAACGTCCTCCGGCGTCTCCAAGTACCCTACTCGAGGAGCCTGACACCCCTATCTCCGAACCAGCTCCGAAACGTGGTGACGACCCGGCCTTGATACATGCTTCACAATCTGTACCTGTGGTTCCGAGGCGGCCAATTCGACGACGCGAGGGCTCGATGGCTAGCAATGACTCAGGGCGCCATCTTAGTAGCTTTGACGTTCTCATGGGCTCGACCGACGATATTGATGGATCTCGCGCACCGTTATTCGAGGACGTTGTGATCGAACGACGAAAGATTGATGCACTGCAGGCGGCCTTGACGGACATCATTGCAGATGATAGTGCAACACACGACGAAAAACCTCCACACACCCCTAGCCAAAAGTCACTTACCCCAAGCTTTCAATCATCCAGTCAAAAGGACTCTCAGCTACCTCGGCTGCGACATAAGGTCTTTGACGACTCCGATCACGAAGAGCTGCCGTTGGACCAAACGAATGTTCCAGACGAAGACGAGGGTATCATACCGCCCGTTCAGGTAGCCCTACCCGGCGACTTGCAACTCGCACACGACGTAGCTCGGTTATCCGAAAAGATCAGAAGTTTGCAGGTTCAAGAAACGATGCTCGAGGCGTTGATGCGAAAGGCTGAGCTAACGGGGGACGCACAAGAACTCCGGCTTCTCTCTCGCTCTCGAAACTCGCTCGTGCGAGAAATCCGAGGTCTCACGTTTCAGCGCGCGCATTACGAGACGCAAGAGGCTGCCAATAGGCTTATACCGGAACGTACGCGGGTGTCGATTGTAGATTCTGCGGTGGGCGACGAAGATGGGCGGTCCGTGGTCCGATACCTTGTCGAGATCCAACAGCTTGCGTCTGACGGATCATTTGCATCGGGTTGGGGCGTTGCGAGACGTTATAGCGAGTTTTATCAGATGCATACGAGGTTGAAGGAGCGGTATGCGGCTGTTAGGGCGCTAGAGTTCCCAGGAAAGAGGCTAGTTACGTCACTTTCGAATAATTTTGTGGACTCAAGGAGATCTGCATTAGAAAAATATCTTCAGGTGAGTACTCCGACTCTTCATTGCGATCAGATCTTGAATGGGGTTGCCTAGAATCTGGTGCTAGTATCTTCTGTATGCGAGTCCGACGAGCTACGCTCTTTCCTTTCACGGCAAGTTGCTGCACCCGCGGCAACCGCACCTGCAGATCCTGCTCAAGGCAGCATCGTGCGAACGGTCTACCGCTCTGTCGCAGATAGTATTGACGACATGTTCTTTGGACCATCCATGCTCGACGTCACGCTCCAACGACTTTCTCGACAAGCAGCTGAAATAGCAGGTATGACTGGGTCGAGTATCCAGGATGAAGACGCCATTGCGAGGGCTCTTGGATCGAAAGCCGCTCGGCCTGAGGAGACGTTAGCTAAACTCCAGGGCGATTTGAAGCCCTTGGATGGAGAAACAGGGGCTTCGAGCTTCTCCGCTCCAATTTGCGACCTGTTGTTGGCGGTTTTCGAGCTGGACAGAAAGAATAATTGGTTGAGGAGGCAAGCCGTGGTTACGATACTACAGCAACTTCTAGGGAGCACCATTGAACGGTAAGTAGTACTGCCTACTTTCAACATGGTTTCCTTAACTGTCCACTCAGGAAAGTACGAGATACCGTGCGAACATACTTGGCTGAATCACAGCTTTTGGGTTACATTACCGTCTTCCGAGATACTCTATGGCCCGGCGGAAAGCTAAAGCCTACTAGCGTCCTGCGAACGGATGACGAAAAGATGCAGACTCGAGAGCAAGCCCACAGCAAACTATCCGCCATCATACCAGGCAAGTTGTATTTCCTATCAGGTTATCCAACGAGAGTTCAACCTGATCATTCGAATATCTAGACCTGGCGGCAAACATGATTGGGCGATCAAATGCGCGTCGAGGTGCCCGAAGAATGTTTGCTGTGATGCAAAATAGGCGCTTAAACCAGCATATAGTCTATTCAGTCATTGATGAGGTGCGTAGAGTAGAGAACGGGTGGAAGTATGCTAATTGCGAGGTTTAGGTTCTCGAGGCGCTGTTTCCTGAAATCCAAGGTACTACAGGTATATAATGGATTCGGCGAATTATTTGGTTAACTACTCATTAATAACACTCTCGGCTTGCCTATGTTGTAACAAGCCGTCGTCTATAAATTTAGATGGTTTATTGGATGGAAGTTATCTGAGCTTGAGTTGCACTGGACTCATAATTTATACAATCGTACATCAGCTCAGTGCGCATGCAGCAGTGTTGCGAGACATGCGTCGCTTTAGTCAAAACAAACCAATTCGAATTATTTTTGAGGATAAACACAGCACCGCGTCACGTGCCAACTAAGCGCCAAATGTCGACCTCCGCTGCGCACTCTAAAGTCTTCGAAACTCCAGAGCTCTTGGGTACCATTTGTGGCTTTGCTGAACGCCGGACATGTGCCACTGTACTGCTTCTCAACCAGTTGAGTTTTCGCGTCGCGGTTCCGTTTGCGTGGAACGAGGTTACTCGAGTAACCCACCTCCTCAAGCTCATACCTGGTGTGAACGTTCCAGGAGTTTCTCACAGCGCTACCAAAATTGTGAGCCTGCACTTAGCTTTCAACGACGCGTTCTATTGATGTGCGATGCTACTACCAAGACCCTTCCGCCCTTTGCCAGCGCAGACTTCAGCAGATTTGATATGTACGCACCCTATGTTCGCTCGCTTGAGGTCCACTCCAATACTTTGGCTTCTCCTTGGAAAACCTTACTCCTGCGCTCTAAGCAGCGGCCCCTATTACAGCATTTATCATCTCTGACTATATGGCAAGAAGATCACGAGAATCCGATCAACAAGGAACTCATGTGGATGAGTGTTTTTCTCACGCAATCCTTAACCTCAATTCGCATTCGAGCATCCTCTGGCACTTGGATTAGACCTATTTGCGGAGCTTCTGTGCTGTTGAACATCATCGTCACTTCGTCACCACAGGTTAAGTATCTTACATTACCTGCTATCTCGGAGGGAACAGAGGAAGCTGATAGTGAATATTGCCTGCTGAACCTTCTCCCGGATCGACCAGTCGCTGAATCTTTTCGCGCACTATCAAACCTTCGTCTACTTACAGTCAGCTTTTGGATATTCCGCAACGGGTCACTTCAAGCCCTTGGTAGCTTACCTCGTTTGAAGATCCTTCGAATTTTTCCTGGGAGATTTGTTGTAGGCACCCCAGAGGCTGTCCCATTCGAGGAGAACTTGTTCCCAGCTCTTGGATATTTACAGATGGAAAAGATGACCTGGAGTGACGCAAAACTGGCTTTAGGGCATCGATTTCTCGTAAAAAATCTTGTGTCTCTAAAGCTTGTTCTCAAACACGAAACGGGTTCCTTGGGCGACGCTGACGACACTTTTCTTATGCTGAAAGGCATGGATCGTCTTGTTAAACTCGATATAAATTTTGAAAACCAACACAGCTACTACGTGGTTGAGTCAGGTGGAACGTTCCTCAGCGCTTTATCCCAACTGCCTTTGGTTACAGTCTCGCTGAGTAACACACGACTCTTCAACATCTCTGAATTGCATTTAGGCCAGGTTTTCTCTTCTCTAGTAGAGCTACGAATGCCTGATCAACATGTGGACATGCCCGAATTTCAATTTTTTGCCGCAATACCAAATCTAGAATCCCTTGCCGTCGCACTTGGTGATTCTTACACAATTGTGCGAGTCAAGATCGAGGATGTCACTCCTTGTCCTTCTCTCATTACTCTGGAATTAACAAACAAAAAGGGCGATGAGTCGGACAAGCTGGACCCCTATTATGCAAAATCAATTGCTAGGTATGTGGAATAGGATTGTACGAATAACTATGGCTAAAATTTGTTTCGTAGATATTTTTTCCAGTTGTTTCCAAACATGGAGACAATAGACTTGCCCCAAGATACCTACGAATCGAGTACTGCTCATCAATTCTTATCTTTATTAGACGTTTGCATGGGTTTGACTCGCGAACGTAGTGATGCGCGGACTGCGATCGCGGAGCAGTGCGGGTGGGATGTTGCAAATCGTCTACTGCCAGACGAGACGGATTTTGACCTATAGTCAAGATCGCGGAATTTGTCTCTCTAAGTTCTGTATAACTTATCCTACTTGCCAAATTATATAAACTGCCAGGGGGTGGACAACGTACCGAGTGTTCAATCTGGAGCGCAACGTAACCGATCAATTCGCCCGGCACCTAAGACCAAAGAAAACGAGCATTTATAGATCGGACCTCCTTTATCGTCTAGTCAATCGCTATCGTATACGACAACACATAGGAACAAGAGTCGCTTTACTGATTTGAACGCGCATACATCCTAAAAGATTCTAGTTCACGACGTTCTTGAAATATTAACCCCGTCCTGCCGTGTAGTCACTCGTAAAGCTCGAAAATCATATCCTGAAATTACTGATGTGTGGTTGCATTATGATACTTACGTTGTAGAGCCTCAACACTGTTTCCAGGCTCTCTCTTCTCGCCTTTTCTTTTTCTCTTGCTTAGTTTAGTGTCTCGTTTCTGCTCTTGGTCTCAGTACATAAGGTCATGGCTCAATCTGACAATAAATTATTGATAAAAAAAACACACTGCTTCCGCCCACGGATCAGTAGTTAGCTTTCCTATGTTTTTAGTAGCTTGCTGCACTCCCGCCGTAACTCTAGCCGGTTTACACCATGAAAATCACACTAGACTGGGATGCGCACGGCGCCCCACCATTTACAACAGTTGTACTTTGGTCCATCGGGTATGTAGGGGTGCTGCAGAGTATGTGTCACCCTGGTCGAAATAAACCGACCCAAGCTACCTTGCAAAGATAAACGATCATATCCAGCATAGATATTTAGACTCAGCCTGGTGTCACGTGCGAGCTGATCACCAAATGTCAACCTCTACCGCACATTCTAGAGTGTTTGAAACGCCGGATCTCCTACGTGCCATTTGCAGCGTTTCTAAACACCGAACATGCACCGCTCTACTGCGTCTCAACAAGTCCAGTTTCCGTGTTGCGGCTCCGTTTGTATGGAACAAGGTCACTCAAGTGACCTACCTCCTAAGGCTCATCCCTGGTGTCAACATTCCGGCAACTTCTCAAGGTGTTATAAAAATTGTGAGCTTGTGATAGATTTCCAATGACATGGTACTAACGTATTCCGCCGCCAAGACACTCCCGCCCTTTGCTAGCGCGGACTTTAGCAGGTTTACCATGTACGCGCCATATATTCGCTCGCTCGACGTCCACTCCAACGTCTCGGTTTCTCCCTGGAGGACCCTGGTTCTGCAGTCTAAACAACAACCCCTGCTACCTCGCTTGTCGTCGCTGACTGTATGGCAAGAGAACCGGAAAGACCCGATCACTAAAGAGTTGGTGTGGATGAGCATTCTCCTTACGCAATCCGTAGCCTCGATTTGCGTTCAACGCTCTCACAAAGCTGCGATGGGATCTAGACAGGGGATTTTTACCCTTTTGGATATGGTTGCGAACACATGTCCACACGTTCAAGATCTTAAGTTGCCCGCTATCACTGGAGGTACTGAGGAAACCGACGGCGAACATTACCTGCTCAACCTTTTCTCAGGGCGAACGGCCAGCGACTCTTTTCAGATATTTTCCAGTCTTCGTACCCTCACAACCGGCTTGTCGTTATTATGCTCCGAGTCCTTTCAAGCTCTCGGTAGTTTGCCTCACTTGAGGCACTTACATATTTATACCGGAAATTCTGGTACTGCAGGTGTTCTTGAGGCTGTGCCGTCTGACGAGAATTTGTTCCCTGCACTTGAATATCTATGCTTGGAAAACCTGTACTGGAAAGATATAGTGTTAGTTTTGGGCCAGCAATCTCTTGTAAAGAAGCCTGCCTCTCTAAGGCTTGTCCTCGACGATACGACAACTAGGATCACATTAGACAACATCAGCGATATCTTTGCTATGTTACAAGGCATGGGTTGTCTCATTGATCTCGATGTAGATCTTAGTCGCTCGGTCGGGTGTTACAAGATTGAGCCGGGTGGAATGATACTAAGTGTCTTGTCTAAACTGCCCTTGCGTGTTGTCCAGCTGGACAATGCAGAATTTCTTACCATCTCCGAAGTACATTTGTACCAAGTCTTCCCATCCCTCACCGAACTACGAATGTCTCACCAACTCGTTGGCATGCATGAATTTCATGTTTTTGCTGCGATGCCTAAGCTCCAGTACCTTGCTGTGTTATTGGGCGATTCCACCACTTGAATCAACCAAGTTGCACGCGAGGATATGGCTTGCCCTTCCCTCAGAACACTGGAGTTCACAAATGACCATGACTGTTCCCTCGGTTTGTGCCCCGAACATGTAGAGCCGGCTGCCAGGTACGTCCTGAAAAAGACTTACAAGGGTAACCGTGATTAGAAAATCTTCTAGGTATTTCTTCCGGTTGTTTCCAAACATGAACATTATTAGCTGGTGCGACAACACCGATGAATTGACTCTTGATGACCCGGATAACACGAATTTTAACATCCAGGATGTGAGATTTCCACAATCGCCGGAAAAGGAGGTAAAT
>WSTJ01001873.1:0-10445 GCA_019623705.1 Ceratobasidium sp. 428 | reverse complement strand
TCATAGACCTCTCATCTTCGCTTCATCTGGGGAAGAATTCTGGCTGCTGCCTTGGATTAACGGTGCTCCTCAACATGCTCTCGCGCTTGAAGCCTATCGTAGTAACTAGCACACCTCAAGCACTAGTAACCCTCCGCTCGTTTTCTTCTCCGTCGCTCGTCGCTCGAGCAAAAGCTGCGAAGCGTGAGCCGAATCCAGCAATGTGATAGAACAAGTAATATTTAGTATATAATAATAATAGCTCCCGCGAGAAAGCAGGCACATAAGGGAGCTGGGTTCAAAGTGAAGAAGGAGGAGTATGTGGGTAGCAGGAAGACTACGGTATGTTTTGGTAGCTATTTATGTTGGTTCGCGCACATATAACTGCCAACAGGCCGTGAGTAAGCCGAGTGTGCTACCTGCGTCTCAGCTCGCCGAGCATCACTTGCTGCAAAGTTCTCCGCAGGATCTAGGCTTGCCTGAACCAACACCGGTACGGACCCTCTGGTACCTAACAGTTTACTTGTTCATCTATATGATATTTTGTAGAGTGTTTTTACCACTCGCGCTACTGGTTCTGCAATTGCTCTACCATCAAAAGCCGGCTCTATCATTGGGACATATGGGCTACCCCTTTCTACAGAAAACGAGGTATGAAGCAAATCTTGGGGCTGTATGATGTTCGCTCATTTAACTTTGAGTTTTCTCTGTTATCCCGCCCGACTACAGTCATTCGAGACGCAACACTATCATTAGTTGACGTTCTAGATAAAGGTCTCAAGGATGGAACTTCTAGCAAAGATACTCGGGTAGTATTAAGTAGGTTTAACTTGATCGTTAAACCTTGCTGTCATGTTCAAACTCCCCAGCTGGTAATTCAGGAGCAGGGAAAAGTCACTTACTGCTACAAGCAGTCAGCTATGCTGCTGCGAGCAGGTGGATAGTACTATACATCCCAAGGGGTATGTTATCTCCAGGTATAGCATGGGTTCCTCGCTGAAGAACGCACGCAGCGATAAACTGGGTGGACTCGACCACACCGTATGCGTACGATGCCAGAACTCGAACATTTCAACAGCCTGAGCTTGCACTACAAACACTCGGCCAATTCGTTGAAGCAAACTCTGGGATACTGAGGGATCCTAGCACCCAAATCATGGTTGATATACAAAACGAACGGCTGGGGAGCTTTCCCAAAGGGACTCCGCTATCAAAACTCCTGGATGTGGGGCTTAAGGATCAATCGCTAGCTACCGAGGTATTAGAAATCACATTGAAGCTACTGGGGGAACAATCAAAGTAGGTTTATGAAGTCACCGTTTTGATTATGTACTAACTCCCTGATGAACGAAAAGATATCCCATCTTAATCGCTGTAGACGATTTCCAGGCTCTCTTCTGCATGTCAAAATATCGAGACCCACAGTACGAGCTTATTTTCTCGCATCATTTCACCCTTGCTAGGATAGTGTTGGAATATGCATCTGGCAAACGCATATTGGTGGGCCGTTCAAAATCAAAGTTTGTATGCGCGGGCTGAGTTGACATCTTCACTTAGACAAAAGGTGCTATTATTGGGGCTATCTCGAGTACAAACCCAAGATTTTTAGAGCCGCTTCCCTTGAAGGAAGCTTTGAATGTCACTCCTACGAGGACAGTTTCGCCGTACGAGCGTCGGAATAAGGACATTGTAGCGTACGCGTCGGGACTGAAGGGGCTACCGATTCCTTCGAAGATGCGGGTCGGTGAGGCAGCATGTATGTTTGATATTTGGGCTCAAAATAATGCTTTGCATACTCGTAAGCTCCTTCATACTATAAATGCGCGAGATATTTGCTGAATTGGATGGGTCTACTAGGCCCGAGTGATTCCTTGTTCTTGAGCAAATACGTCGAGGCGAGCGGAAATCCACGGGATATGGTAAAATCAGGGCTACTGGCTACGTTGGGGACCTCGTAGCTACAATGGAGCTCCCCGTACCCAGTGTTTTACACTTTGTCCTCATTTTTACTTTTCCCCTTGGTCAGCGGGAGCTTTGCATTAAGCCCGGCGCTTAATCTATTTGTGTATAGATTGGTTCCAATTAAGTACCAATCAACTTGATTACGTCCACCACCAATCAAAAACCGAGTGTTCGATGAGAATCTTATCTTGGAACGTGGTAAGTTTGCGAGAACCTACGAGTTTCGGCCTGACCACCTTGAACACGAAGTTTTTTGCCTTTAGAATGGAATACGAACGTTGTCTCAATACCATCCGTAGGCCACAACTGACCTCTCCCTGGTCTCTAACCGCTCAAGAATCTGAGTTATACAGATGGTATACTCTAAAAACATGCCAGGAGATGCTAAAGGAGCTTAAGGCCGATATACTCTGCTTTCAAGGTACGATTTAGACTCTTATTTGCCCACCTCCAAACTTACTACCGTTAGAGATGAAGGTATCTCGTCAGCTCCTAACCCCGTCTTTTGGGGTCCCTGAAGGATACGATGCAGTCATGTCATTTCCGAAAAACAAAGGTGGTTATAGTGGCGTTGCAGTGTATACCAACTTCGCCAAAACAGTGGCTCTCAAAGCCGAAGAAGGGCTTACAGGCGGTCTCCAAACGACGAGCAGGGTGACTTTAGATACAGCTCAGAGGATATCGTCAGTATATCCTACTGCAGACACAGTAAGCCCCAAATTTCGTGTTCGAATCACTCAGCGTCTAACTTGGAGCTTGCAGCTAGAACTAATGCCAGATGCACTGGATGACGTACCGAACGACCTTTCTGACCTGGATAGCGAAGGTCGTGCTGTTGTGGTTGACTTTGGGCTATTCGTCCTTATAAACGTATACTGCCCCAACGAAACCTCGGATGAGCGACTGCCTTTCAAGTTCAATTTTCACAAAATGCTGGAGGAGCGGGTGAAGATTCTCCTACGCGAAGGTCGAGAAGTAATTGTCCTAGGCGATATGAATGTTGTCGCGGCCCCGATCGACCACTGCGACGGTTCGTTAGAGTCAAAGAAGAACGAGTTCTGGAAACCCCCCGTTCGAGCTTGGTATCGCCAGTGGCTTCATCCTGAAGGCCCGATGGTTGACACCATTAGGAACGTGTGGCCAGGCCGCGAGGATATGTTCACTTGTAAGAAAACCTCTCCTGGGTTGGCACCGTCTGACGTTCGTTACAGGCTGGAACACCCGGACTAACGCTCGAGAATCAAACTATGGGACTCGAATAGATTATATTCTCATTACTCAGGGCCTTTTACCTTGGCTTAAGCATGGCGACATTCAACCTGACATACGTGGATCTGATCACTGCCCCGTGTTCATCGACCTCCACGACGAAATTACACTACCTGACGGCCAAATCTTGCATCTAGTGGATAAAATAAGCCCTCCTTCCGATGAGACTGGACGCCGAAAAGACCCTCCTCCGATTTCAAC
Organism: Ceratobasidium sp. 428; assembly: GCA_019623705.1. Classification (NCBI taxonomy): domain Eukaryota; kingdom Fungi; phylum Basidiomycota; class Agaricomycetes; order Cantharellales; family Ceratobasidiaceae; genus Ceratobasidium; species Ceratobasidium sp. 428. The sequence goes on along the minus strand of WSTJ01001873.1, from coordinate 7,034 downwards.
CAAATTTTGGGAAGAATTTTCTGGAAGACAAAAACTACTCTCCAGCTTCTTTTCTAAAAAGTCTACGGTCGCCGCACAGAGCGGACTAACTCCGTCCAAAAATGGTACACAAACTGAACTTGTGTCCTGCTCCGAACCTTCAGCTTCATACTCAGATAAATCTGCTTCGCTCGTAGCAGACTCGGAGATTGTCTCGGAAGCGTCTATATCTGTGAATCCGCAGGAATATAACACCGTAATAGAATCCTCCTTCCAGTCTTTGGTACCACCCCAAGGCCAGAGACGAAAGGCAACTAGCAGTGTCATCCAATCAGTCGAACCCAAATCTAAAAGGCCGAGGAAGAACGTAGTCACTAGCCAGCATAACCAACCATCTAAGCTTGCAACTTTCTTTGTCGGCGGCCCGAAACAACAGGGAATTTCAATGGAACGGCCTCACTCGCCGCCAATCGAACTCAGTAGTGATTCGGATGAAGAACAAACCGGACTTGCGTCGAGCTCCGTGAACGATTCCACCCAGGTCTCAGGAATGGCTAGTATGCTGATTTCTTCTCAAACTACGGATAGAGGGTCTAGTAAAGCCGCATGGTCTAAGCTGATGAAACCACCGGAACCCCCTCGGTGTACGGTCCACAATGTTCCCGCAACAGAACACACTGTAAAGAAAACCGGTCCTAACAAGGGCAAGAGATTTTTCCTATGCTCAATGTGAGCTTGAAACCCTATGGTCCCATACTTGCATATTGATGACTTTTAGGCCCATGGGTCCAGGTTATGATTCTGGCAAATCCACGAGACTTAGGGAAGAGGTTGATCCCAAGTATCGTTGTAACTATTTCAAGTGGGCTAGCGACGCAAAGAAAGAAGCCCGGCTAGATTCTTGGTGATGCTATCGTCGCATTTGTGCGTAGCCGACTAAGTCCCTGCTGGCTAGGCCCTATAACGGTTGTCTTTTCCTTACATCAAATTCGCTAGTTACACCGTAAATATCTTGTATAGTTCCTGATCTAATGTATGCTATATGCTAGGTCGTAGCTGAGGTCTTTCAATTATCGCCACGTCTACTAGTTAGGCGCTCGATAATCCTGTGGCTAATAACGGGTGGTTCAGGGAGCGTTCTACAGATGTTAAGCATTTACCCGTACTCCTGCCTAAGGTCACTCACAAATGATTGTGTCTTGATCCAAATATCGGTAATGCATTAAATTTCTTCGCGTTGCTCCATGCTCCAAGATCATAGATACGCTCATCCCAGTAAATGGGGAATGCGGTGCCACGAAGGGCAACTTGCCCTTCTAGCGGCTGCTGGGCGCGATGACGCAGGCTTTCTGCGCTGTCGATTAGCCGCGTACCAACGTTAGAGCCAGAAATATCGGTTGATGAAGAAAGCTTGCTCTCTGGTATCCAGAGGTAACGTATAGTTTCTTTAGTTCTGGGGTATGTTTGACTCTGCAACGCCTCAATCGTAGTCTGCCCTCTCAAGAGTCTAAACCACATCTGTAGAGCGAGGACCTATACGATATAATGAGAGCCGTATCAGTTAATCTGAGCGGTAATATACACATACGGCTTACCGTGCAGAAAGCAGCAAGGGACAAAGCTACTGCCAATGTGACTGCAACGCTGAAGTTAGGCTTCATAAACAACAAACCGAATCGGCAGCGTTGCGGATTGGGTGGCTCGTCAAGTTCAGCTATCCAATACCCAAGAGCCGTCCCAAGTACCCAACGCCCTCCGGGGCCGCCGAAAACCACGTATGAGCCCCACCAATCCCACCAAAGCCGGGAGGACTTTGCATCCGCCCGTGAGACGGTATACATCGAGTATGCACCGTCTAATATTGGATGGATTACAGGCAAAGCCATAATCCATACGCCTAGTCCAGTGATGGCCAGCAGGACGAGGAACGCCTTGGATTGTCGAAACGTAAGGCAACTACCTACCTAATCATTTATGAGTGGTATAGTCTAGCCGCATGCATTTGGGCATACCCAAGGGCACTATGTGTTCGTAGTAAAATATCCAGTCAAAACACGTTGTGTCATGTAGTGGGCGACCACTTACATGATGGTCCCACTCCAACCGGCACGTCCCGCATACCGAGCAATGGTGTGTACGAGGGGGTTTGACCCTACCACCGCAGCTTCCTCTGTTACACTTGGTCGGAGTACCGTCTTCAGAAAAGCATTCGTGGACGTATTGGCTCAGCCAAGCTTGTGCAGTGGTCTCCGCAACGGTCGGTGGTACATCGTGGTCTGTCGGCAGTGTCCATAGAACAAATATCAAGATAATGATGGATAGAACAGTGACGATACTGAAAAGTATATGAATAGCTAGAGTTCCAATGTCACAATGAGTACAAACCAGTCGAGGCAAGAGATAGTAACGTACTAGCGTAGCGTATGCGATCAGTATGACAACCAAGCCACCCAGCTATAAAACGAGGACCGCTGTTTAAGCGGGGTTTCTGTCTAACATGCATCGAGGCTCTCTCACCTCCCACTTCAAAAACAGATATGTACAATCCCCAGCTTGCAAGATCGGGATTTAATATACCCACAGCACCTTGAATCTCAAGAGCACGGCCCATACTTACAAGGAAAAGCCTATTATCGCTGGAGGTAGAACCCAGTCCATGATAAGAGATAATGAGGTGTGACCGGGCGACATGGTACAAAAAAAAAGTCTGTATCGGCAGGCTGATTGTAGGTACTTTGTCAAACGTGTATGATCGTTTGGTTGAAGCTGGTGGTTATACCAAATTTGGGGATTTATAATAGATAGGGTGTATTTGAAATCGATCAAACAGATTGTCCTGTGGAGGAAATAGGTTTAGAATATCAATGCTGGCATCTCGCCGTAGTCAGAAGTATAAGAATCGCCATCGTCGCTGTCATAAACATCATCATCCATATAATCGGGGACCCAATGGCGGCCGAAACCAGCGCTGGCCATGAAAGCTTCCATTATGGCGGCAGTAGAAATTGACCTGGAGGCAATTAGCTTGGCTTTGTGTCTTTCCATCATCGCGTCCACCCCATCCTTGAATATATGTTTAGTCCCATCACTATTGAGGTGCTGATAGAAACAATCTTTCCCATAGGGACAGAAACGTTTGTCTGACGGACTAGAGGCAAAATATCTACGCACGACGAGCAAAAGGTAAGATTCAGCCATTCGAGTCTAGCGTTTGGCTTACTTGCAAGTAATCTTCCCTAAAGCGGCTTTATATCCCTCAACACATCTCTCGCGCTCAGGAGAGTCTTTAGGGGTAAAGCGGCTGGATGGTGTAATAAATTTCGATGGGGCTCGGCATACGGGGCAAGTCTTGTTAGTATTCGATATGACAACATCGACGTCTAGAAATAAGTACAGAGCAAGCACAAAAGCGGGATTTGTGTAAGTTTACTTCAAAAGGGTTGCTTATAGAGGCGCACCTTTGCCCTTCGAGCTTCTCCAATCCTTGATGCACTTATGAGGACCGTAGTTCAATTAATTGCGAGAAGGGCTGAAAGATAACTAGCTCACGTTTAGACAGAAGACATGTGAGCATCCAGCTAAAATCTGTCTTAGCACAATTTCAAACCCAGCTGTAGTCAAACTCACTAAGCAAGCCAAACTGTGTTGGTTCCTCGAAGCATATTGAACAAACCAGATCCTCAGTCTCTTCGGCTTTGAATTTCCCGTCAGCCGCTGGAGCCATTGATGTACTTGCGGGAGTTGGGGCAACGTGACGATACCAGCACTCGTCCCCACGACGGCAGTGACCTTAATTTAGCTGCTGGTTAGAGCGGTGGATAGGAATTCAAAGCTAGCCCACCGTTGTTGTAGAATCGGCAAATCTGGTTCGATTGCTGGGGACTTTTCCCCAACGCGGAGCTATGAGCATATCGACATGTGCTAATGAACAAAACACTTTCGTTAGCCCATGCGTTTTATTTTGTAATTCAGCGCTAGCAGACCTGCCAGCACGACAGCCTCCAGGTGTCGAGAAATATTTACAGACTGGTCGTGGTGGTCTCGGTATGGTGTTCATGTGACAAAACGAGAGGTCGCTCTGGTGTTAGAGCGTGCTAGTTCGGCGGTGGTGGTTGTACGAAACACAAACGCCCCAGCCACCATCAGGGTCTAGTTGATCAAGTAAAGGGCAGATATGGCACGACATTATTTATCCGTAACGGAGGTCTATGGCGAATAGTGTACGGGCAAAAACCTCCCTCGAGGTTCGTGACATGTAAATTACAGTAAATGACCAAATCATGTAAATTACCATAGGTTTATGACATCGCGTAAAATACATTGGCGCTAGAGGAGTCTAGTATCGGAGACAAAGAGCGCTTATTCTCATTTGACCTCATTGGCAGTCCGGGCTCGCTCTTTCTCTTTCCCTTTAGTGGTTGAGTCATTCTCCTCGCAGCTATCATTGTCAGAAGTAAATGGGGCAAACGCCGAGGTGGATAACATGTCCACTAAGTGAGGGACTAAAGTATGATTATAGCCTAGAATGCACTCAACTGACTAGTAAACTCTTCCACACTCAGTACTCGGCGCAAAGCTTGGGATCTGGTAAAATAATTACTTGACCCTCCTTCGTGATCAGCTTCCACCTACTCCCACTGCTGCTGAGGCGACAGCTGTGAGGATCGTAGGACTACTAGCATTTGGCAGGTCTCGGAAACGAGCAGGCATGCTAGGCTTTGGCTTGGTATGTGTTTTTCGTTAACAATTCGCCGCTGAGTTAACATGAACACGCATATATAGTAGTGCTTACCACTAAGTACCATCGCATGCTCATCTAAGTTCTCCACGGTTGCGCATCGCTGGAGGTCTGAATCAAATAGCCCCTTTATGCGGTGACCAACAACATTGCGACCGGACATCAACAAGCCACGCCATCATATATGAGCGAACAAACCAGCAGACGAGTGTGTCCCGACGATTTCGCATCTAGTCCTCTTCGACAAAAGAGTGGGCGCTTAAGTTCGTGACACCTTTGTCAGAAACCTCCCGTCACGGGGGCGCAGTAATTTACAGGTAATTTACATCGGTAAATTACACAAGGTAAATTACATGAGGTTTTTGCCCGTACACTAATGGCGAATCAAAAAGATGGTCAAAAAGAACCCAGTAATCGTAGTTTGCTGGGTATAGGCTCGCATTTCACCATAATAACCACTTCATACGTCGCACGATACACCTTTCACCTTCCACAAGCCATCTCGTGCGCGTACATTATATGCACGAGAGTCTCAGTGTCTACTACTATCTGAGGATGCTCTTCTTTCCTCGAATCCACACCATCAATTAGTAGCGTCAACGTGTCTTCACAGACGGAAGGGTTTTCCATTATGTTTCCAGGGCCTATTACTTGCATCATACTGGTTTACGTCTGTGCAACTGTAATTTTTATTTCAGTGTACATGCTTACAACTAGACATGCCATGTTCAAGACGCCATGAGAACCTGTATGTCGGTACCGTCGTTAGCTGGAAGAAGGAATTATTTAAGCCTGGATACAAACCGCAGATGGAGTAAGGCCAAGGTCCTTCAACGACTGATTAAAGTGATCTGTTCGGGTGAAGGTTTTGCTGTAATCAAATATTCAATATCTGTATAACTATGAGCCACTTTCGAGTAGCACTTACCGAGGGAACGTAGTCGCAAAAGTCACCGTTTGGGAGGACATTGCCGAGTTCTGTGATTCAACGTAAAGTGCGACTTCATGTAGCGCTAAATAATGTCTCGTTAGGAATACGAGGATGAACCAAGTACAAACTTACTACTATCGCTATCCATTGTTACTACAATAGGTGGTCCTCCAGATGCGAGCCGAATCTGAAGCCTGGTATTTTTGGCCTCAGAACTTTTGACCCCTGGAGCAGCTCCGCTGACGGTGGTAGCACCACCAACTCCAGCAACTTCGGGTTGTTGGTATTCACGTCCCTAAAGCCCGATTGAGGATAGATCATAGATTCGTGAAGACATGTCAGCCCACCTCCCGCAGCGCTTTTTCTTTAGCAGCTTTTTCTGCGCGAGCCTTTTTATCGGCTTCGATTTGTGCGCGAACAGCCGCCTTTGCTTTAGCATCGTCAATCTTGTCTAACAGTCGGGTTAAACGACGTCTGCGAGTGGATTTACGGATATAATACCTTGCTTCCTCTGCCGAGCCTCCTTTTCGGCTTCTTTGATCTTCAGCTCGTCTTTAATCTCACTCATACCTTGCCCGCCCTTCCTTCGAATGAGCTCGTTTGCCTTTGCCTCCTTTGCTTCTTCAACAGCTTTGGCTGCGCGTTTCTCTTGCATGCGTGCACGCAATTCTTCGAGCTTTTGCTTCTTCTCCTCCTCCGTAAGTGGTTTGATCTGTGCTTAGTTAGATAAGAACAAGTTATGTCTAGAGATATTGATCGCTGTACCTCTTCTGTTGATTCCTCGAATTGATCATGACCAGACTTTTCGGCGTGGAAGTTTGCCAATGCGGTATCACGGAATATCTTACCGCACTGAGAGCACTTGATGGACTAGAAAGACAGTAACATATTGGTAAGAATCGCTCTCGGGACACTCAAGGGCTACCTACCTGGGCCACTCCACCAGTAGGAGCGCCCCCTGAGGATGAAGCAGCTCCTTCCGCCCCTCCAAATCGCGCTTGAAGCAGCTCGAGGTCTTCATCGTCTTCCCCACCTCCAGCGGCCGGTGCATTAGACGGGGCGGCCGACACACTACCCAGGTCGGGGACAGGCTTTCCATCATTCTCGAGGATGTGATCCATTGCTGGCTGTAAGCCCGCATTGTTTGTCGCCTTCAACGCCCCTAGGTACACGATGACGCGTTGAGTCGGAATGATGAGCTGCAAACTTACAGTCAACGCGATCGGCAGCAAAGCCCATAGATATCAATTGATCCCTGTCAGACGCCATGACAGAATATACGGGTAAATCACGATATGGAACAAGTGAAGTAGTTTGAAGGTGTGGCTAAGTCTAAGGTGATTACTTCGGCCATCATAGAAAGACCGAATTGGAAATATCGATATG
>WSTJ01001872.1:0-10446 GCA_019623705.1 Ceratobasidium sp. 428 | reverse complement strand
TCTGGTTCGGCAAGACAATGGGTACAATCCTACCTAGAGATCGATATGTTAGGTAATCAAGTAGTCTTATGGCTACATGATACTACCCTATTCTGGCGAGAGATCAATGCCCGCTATGGACAACTCAACGAAGGCGAAGACTATCGCCACGATTTGAAAAAACTTCGTCAGAAAGGGACGGTCCAAGACTACCTTACCGAATTTCAACGACTGTCGGCCTATCTGGGTTACAACGATATCACTTTGCGTGATTTGTTCTACGATAACCTATCCATGGATGTCAAGCAAAGTATGCTAGCCCAAAGCTTCGACCCAGCTGGCATCACTACATTCAATCAAGTCGCTGAACGTGCTCTGCTCATCGACAAACATATCCAACAATTTGCGAAGGTTGAGAAACCTAAGCATACCTCTTCTCCCTCCACTTCCACCAACACCGCTCGCGTCACTACAACCACTACCACCCAGGCTACTGCAACAAAACAACTTTTGGCGAAAGGCAATCGCGTATTCACCATTGGAACCGACGGCCGCGCCACTCGAGGCAAGGTGACAAAAATTGCCAAAAATGCCAAAGGATTTAACGCGCCCTGGGTGAAGTGGGATGGACAGGACAGTGAAGTTAAAATGACATTTGACTCCCTGAAGAAGGACACTCGGCCAGCACCAAGTACGCCGAGTGATCCAAAGGGTCCAGGACCCATGGATGTCGATAGCGCAGGAAAGGGGAAGTCTGTAATGATTTGCAACCGCTGTCAAGGCAAAGGCCATATGGCCAAAGATTGCCCAAGTATACCTATGTCGGGATATGAAGCATCAGTAGAAAAGGTGGAGTCGGAAAGTGAGGAGTCGGAAAAAGAGGACGCCTGAACAGAGCCAGGAGGACTGTCTTGGGTGAAATCTTGAACAAGGTGAATGCGCGTAACAACGATGAAATAGACGAACTGGAATGTATGAGTTTGGAAAATAAATCACAACTTTTACTCTACTTCCGCGCGCATCCACTAGAAACCACTCCTGATCAGAAAACAACTTACACCATGAAAGGCTTCCAAGGCTGGGCAATGCTAGACTCCGGTGCCACCTCCACTTTTATTAATCGTCGACTAGTGGACGAATTCAAAATACCAACGAAAAAATTAAAAAATCCTAGAAAACTCTGTGTCATCGATGGACGTGATATTGCGTCAGGACAAGTCACGGAGTACTGCGCCCTCAATCTCGAAATATTTGGACACAACGAAGTCCTAAGTGCGTATGTAGTGGATATTGGAAAACATGACTTAGTGCTGGGTATGTCCTGGCTAAGTGTCCATAACCCTACAATCGACTTTAAGGACAAAAGTGTGTCCTTCAACTCTGAATTCTGCGCAAAAAACTGCCTACACACGGCGCACACTATCTTCTCTGGCCGTACTCCTGAAATAGAACTAGCAGCTACCAACGAGTTACCATCTAACTACCAGGAGTTTTCCAAAGTCTTTGCTGAAGAAGAAACAAGCCCCTTACCTCCTCATCGTCCTTATGATATACAAATCGACCTCAAACCAGACGCACGGCCTAGGCATGGTCCCATCTATAGTGTCGGGGTCATGGAAGATGAAGAAATGAGGTCGACGATCCAACGCCAACTGGAACATGGACTAATTCGACCTTCTAAATCTCCAATGGCCTCCCCAGTTATTTTTGTAAAAAAGAAAAACAGCAAACTACGAATGTGCATCGACTACAGACGCCTCAATGATATGACTGTAAAGAACGTCTACCCACTCCCTCGCACCAATGACCTCATTGAGAAGCTTCGCGGCGCTAAAATCTTCACCAAACTGGATCTTAAGTGGGGATATAACCTAGTGCGCATTCGCGAAGGCGATGAGTGGAAAACGGCGTTCAAAACGAAATACGGTCTATTTGAATACTTGGTCATGCCTTTTGGCCTAACAAACGCTCCAGCAACTTTCCAACACTTTATGAACGATATACTACGAGATATCCTGGACGTCTACGTCATTGTCTATCTGGACGACATCCTAATCTTCTCTAAGGACCTGGAAGACCACCCAGAACACGTCAAAGAAGTCTTATCTCGCCTAAAGAAACATAACCTCTACTGCAATCTTGAGAAATGTTTCTTTGATGTCACAGAAATTGACTATCTGGGCCTTATCGTATCCCCGGAAGGGATCCGTGTTGACCAAGAAAAAGTCACTAAAGCGGTTGATTGGAAGATTCCTCATAACGTTAAATCACTCCAGGAATTCCTTGGCTTTGTTAACTTTTATCGAAAATTTATCCCTAACTATTCGGCTAAAGCACGTGCACTCTTCAACCTCCTCCGCAAAGATACGAGTTGGAACTGGGATAAAGAGGCACAAGAAGGATACGAGGCACTTAAACAAGCGCTTAAATCAGCCCCGTTACTCATTCAACCTGACCCGTCCAAGCAATTCTATTTAGAAACGGACGCATCAGACTTTGCCACAGGAGGGGTTCTTTCTCAAATCGCTGAAGATGGCAAAATGCATCCTATTGCATTTTTATCTAAATCATCGTCCCCTGCAGAGAGAAACTATGATATCTACAATAAGGAGCTCCTAGCAGTCATAAAATGCTTCAAAGAATGGCGCCACTTACTTGAGGGTACCGAGTTGCCTATCCAAGTTCTATCGGATCACAAGAACTTGGGATACTTCCAAACAACTAAAGAACTCAGAGGACGCCTAGCGCGTTGGGCAAACTTCCTGGCGGATTTTAATTTCCAAATTTTTTATAGACCGGGCGCCCAGAACAAAAGAGCCGATATCTTATCCCGCAAAGAGGAACACCGTCCTGAAGGAGGGGGCAAAAACTCCGTTTTGCTGCCACCTGAACTCTTTATTGCAGCAATAACGCCAGATCACGATCTCGATCAACAGGTTAAAGATGGAATCTTGGAGGATCCACGACTATCCAAAGTAATCACAGCACTCAGAGATAATGAAAAGGTCAAAGACTGGGAATGGGATGACGGCTTCTTAAGATTCAAAGGCAAAATCTATGTGCCTAACGACAAAGAACTAAGGAAGTCTATCCTAGAAAGCAGACATGACAATATAGCTGCTGGCCACCCAGGACAATTCAGGACCTACGAACTTGTCTCCAGGAAATACATTTGGTCTTCCATGAAGAAATCAGTAAACGACTACGTGGCACACTGCGAATCCTGTATCAGAAACAAACACAGTAACCAGGTACCCCCAGGCCTCCTCAACCCTATTGAGTTACCCCTTAGGCCTTGGGAGGAAATCACGTATGACCTGATTACACAGTTACCCGAGTCTGAGGGATTCGACGCCATCCTCACAGTGGTTGACCGACTGTCTAAAATGGTCCACTTTATCCCAACTACCTCTAATGCCACCGCTATCGATGTCGCCAACTTGTTTGTCACTTATGTATGGAAACTACACGGCCTACCAAAGAAAACCATTTCGGATAGAGGACCCAATTTCAACTCCAAGTTCCTCTGCCAACTATATAAACGTCTCGATATTAAACCTTCGTTCTCTACGGCGTATCGCCCTCAGACAGATGGACAGTCTGAAAGGGCTAATCAAGTAGTAGAAGGCTTTTTGAGACATTACGTATCTCACAGGCAGGACAATTGGGTCGCCCTACTTCCCATGGCTGAATTTTCGTATAACAACGGCATACAGGCATCCACCGGCAAAACTCCCTTCTACGCATGTTACGGGTTCCACCCCCAATTTACCATAGGGGACACAGATACAAAGGATGTACCAGCGGCAGATGAAAGGGCAGATTGGTTGAAAGACAGTTTTGACGAACTACGGGCCGCCCTAGAAACTTCTAATCAGAAGATAAAGGAGTTTTATGACCGTAAACATAGGGCACCGGACAAAATAAACATTGGAGATAAAGTTTTTATCGATAGTTGGGATATACAAACAGATAGACCTTCCCGGAAACTTGCCGCCAAACGTCTAGGACCTTTTCAAGTACTAGAGAAAATAGGTACCCATGCCTTCAAACTAAAGTTACCGCACACCATGAAAGTACACCCTGTTTTCCATGTCTCAAAAGTACTACTCAAGCAAAACGACCCCTACCAACGAGAGCCGGTCCCACTACCTCCTGTTATTACGCCAGAAGGCGAAGAGGAGTTTGAAGTAGAAACGGTTCTTAACTCTAAAAAGGTTAGAGGTGTTGTCAAGTACTTGATCAAATGGCAGGGATACGGCCCAGCGGATAACACTTGGGAACCATACGAACATCTGGTCAACGCTAGGGACGCATTGTTAAAGTTCCATCAGAAAAACAAACGTGCTCAGAGGGACCCTCGAGTCTAGACGGGGGGTAGTGTCATGACTTGACACGCTTCCTATAATATAATCTCGATTTATCATCTTTTTCAGAAACACTTTCCTTTTATGGAACCTTTGTCTTATGACCAAGCACTTACTTAATATCTCGTATTTCATAATAACCTTTATCTATATCACGTGTTCCAGAATGTTCCAGAAGTCTGACTAATCCTTCTTATTTCATATCTCATATCAAATTAGTTATGACTCGTTCTTTGTACACGTAGATACAAGGCTGTGCTCTCTCTTGTATATAACCAAGGGCAAGTTCGAGGTTACAGACCAAGAACTTGACCTCCTCGTCAATACAGTTCTCCTCATATCCTCTGGTCACTGGGCATCTCGTCCCATACCCTTTATTAAGCTTTATCTCTCATATCATCGCGAACTCTGACAGGCCCCACACAACTTCAATATTGTGTACAGAACTGGATTACAGAGTGGAAAACCTGACGCGTTATCCCGGAGGCATGACCATGAGGGCGCCCACAAAGAGCCCCAAGTCATGATACCCAAAGAGAGGTTTATTGGGTTCAAAGCTGACCTGTCAAGCAACTTCGTGGAGGACGTAATGGAAGCACAGGCGGAGGTTGAAACAATTGCAACACTATGGGAAAGTGTCCTAAACAAAGAATCCCTACCATCTTCTGTCAAGAAGCAATTCAAAAGGTATGACATAGTGGAAGGGCTACTGAGGTATGACAACAGGATATACATACCAGACGACAAAGGACTGAGGTTGGAACTGCTGAACAAGTTCCATGACTCACCAATAGCAGGCCACCAGGGCCAAGCAAGTACCCACTAATTGCAAGAAGCTTCTACTGGCCGGGAATGAAAGCGCAAGTAAATCAATACGTGGACACGTGCAAAATCTGCCAGAGAAGCAAGGGACAAAAACAGGTCATGCCGCTAAAGTCGCTCCCAATCCCAAAGGGACCTTGGGAGGATATAGCGTATAATTTCATTGTGAAACTACCGGAGTCAAACAGCAATGATAGCATATTAACTGTAATTGATAGATTTTCTAGACAAGCACACTTCATACCATGCTTAGAATCTACAAACGCGGAAGAGTTAGCCAGGATCTTCATCAGGGAGGTCTGGAAACACCATGGGACCCCCAAGACGACCATGTCCGACAGGGGTGTGACGTTTAATAGCCAGTTCCTGCAGGCGCTGTACAAAGGTTTGAAGATAGAACCAAGATTCTCCTCAGCATATCACCTGGAAACGGATGGAATCTCCGAGAGAACCAACCATTGGGTGGAAGGTTTCCTTAGGACCTTCTGCAATTACAAACAAGATGATTGGGCGGACTGGCTACCTATAGCAGAGTTCTGCCACAATACACACAAGAATTCTGCAACAGACCAATCAGTGTTTGAGACAGTATAGGGCAAAAACCCTAACTGGGATATGCTCATGGAGGCCAGAGGAGAGAACACAGAACCTGCTGCAGAATCAATAAAGCAGAGGATGACAAAGATATGGGATGAAGCACGTGCCTCCATGGAAACACACCAAACCCTGGAGAAGCAGGGAAGAGAGTTTAAGGTGGGAGACAAGGTATGGCTCCTACTAGTAAATATGTCATCCAAACGACCAGCAAAGGAGTTGGACAACAGAAAGGGGGGACCCTTCACCATAATAGAAAAGATATCATTACACGCATACAGATTGGATCTGCCAAAGACCATGCGCGTGCACAAGGTGTTCCACACAAATCTGTTATCACCAGTCACGGAAGACAGGGACTTCCACCGGAAGCAGGTAAAGCCCCCTCCAATCATGACAGAAGAGGGAGAGGAGGAATACGAGATAGACCACGTGGTGCACTGGGAATGGCAGAATGGCAAACTCTACTACCAAATATGGTGGAAGGGCTATGATCCGATAGAAGATACCATGGAACGAGCAGAGAAATTCACGGAAATGAAGGACATACTAAATGACTTGCGCAGGTGTCTACCGGACGCACCAATGCCAGCAAAGTTGAGTCACAAGGAGAATGACTTGAAGGTAAAGACAAAGGCAAACAAACAACAGAAAGGAAAGGTACAAAGGAAGTAGGAAAGGAGGAGGAGACGAACAACCAACCTCACTTAACCCGACAGCTCACCTCCCCTCACCAAACCGGATCTCACCTCACCACCTACTGAACCGCACGCTATGTACCCAATCATGGACAACACGGTGTACTCCAAACCCAGACCCCGCCGCAGCATCCCACGACGCCGACCAATGGCACACAAGGCAACCCCTTACAACCACCTAAGAGGGACCGTCATGGGAACACCCATGGAGCAATGGACACTTGGGGCCCTGTGTGGGAGCGTGGAGGATGCCAGGAGGTACGCAGAACGTGTGATGCCCAAAGCTAACCTGCGGTACATCCCTAGGAGTGAACAGGACCCAAAGAACTGGGTGGACAACAACGTGTACCTGGACCCAAGACAGGGACAACTCACTTGGTGCCACTCAGGCGCACCCAAGACGGCAATGGCCCTGGAACAAACAAAAATGTATGTCATTGACGACCAAGTGGGGGCCACTGTGGACGCTGTGGTGAAAGGTGCAAAACAAGTGAGACACAAGGCAGCACAAGCAGAGGTCTGGGAAACGGCAAAGGTATTGCTAAAGACCTGGGTGGACAACCGCCAACGGGATTCTGGGGGTTGATGGAAACAGTGACGGCAAAGGAAATGTATGCCATGGTGCAGGGGAAGACAGCAACCAAGACGGACTTCCTCAACTGGCTAACGGTACGGCCGATGGAGGAGGCACAGACTCAGGACCTGAACGCCAGTATGGAATCACTGGTAGTGTCAGCGCCACAGGCGAACAATGCTGCAGGACCAAGTAACAAACCAGGGACGGATCACTCTGGATAAGAAACCGACGTGGACAAGAAGGAGTGCAACACAGCACTAGCAACTGAGCTGGAAAGGGCCCTGATGGAAAACCTACCTCAGCTCACAACTATACCACGGGAGGGTCAAAGGGTTGAGGAGCTTGAAGAGTTTGTCAAGCTTTGAACAAACAAAGAATCTTTTCATGCTTCAAAGGACTGAAAATGTACAAATGGAATTTTTCTTTTCCTATTTTACAATTCTTGCAACATATCTATCACAGACCAGACCTTCTTAGACCTCGTGACAGGCCGGTCATAAGGCTTAGAAGCCTTCCTTTTAGGTTTTTTGGGAGGCCTAGCCGGCAACTTGGGATGCTGCCAGGGGGCCTCCCCCTCTGGATAATCCCCCATGAAGGTCTCCAAGGGAGACGGAGACCAGGGCGGAACGGAGTGGGGTGTGGGAGCCCTACCCTCCTCAAAGAACTCAGCCATATTTGCTGAATGTTCCTCCTCCTCCTCTGCCTCCACAAGCCTATGGTACTGCTCAAGGCTAAGGAGGGGACCCACATCCTCCTGCCCAGCCATCCGGAAGTACTCCGCTACAAAGAGGGAGTATTAATGAGCGGTATTAATGAACAACCAAACACACTCACCAAATGAGCCAAAAAAGGCCCAATCCCTGACGTTGTACTCAGAGTCCTCTAAGGTGGCGAGGCAGACGTCGTCACAGTGAGTACAGTTATCCCCAGAGGATAAATCCCGACAGGTACAGTCAAGAGGTTCATAGTTAAGAGTGATAAGGCGAGGCATGATACGATAGATGTGCTGAAGGATACAGGGGATCATTTTATGCCAGCATGAGGTGGTACAGTAACATGTACAAACAAAACAACCGGGCATCATGTGACCATACCATATCACGTGATAAGGGAACAAGTACAAATAAAAGGAAAGGAGACCACGTGACTAGGTATGTCACATGACACAGAAACAAGTACAAACAAGTAGAGAAAAAATATCACATGATGTATGTATATCACGTGACATACTATATCTTGTTATACCAGAGGGGTCAGAGAGGGGGCACCGACCAGAGTGAAGGAGCAGAGGCCCCGAGCGCCAGTGAGGACCAGGCTGACAGGACGGAATGAAGGCAGGGAACCCCTCGGAGATGCGTCGTCACCAACAAACATGTGTGTCACATGACCAGTGAACAACAATTAGGGGTATATGATAGCCGCCTCTTCCAAGCATTTCTGATCAGTACCCCCAGGTCCACTCCCCCAGGTCCACTACCCCCGGCGCCTCCTCCTCTGAGCCAAGGTTCCACGTCCAGTCACGGGCAGTGCTCCTCACCTGGAGCACACTGGCTGCCGAGCCCTCTAGTGGACTCGTTGCCCGATACAAGGCATTCTGCCGCAAACGCCCAAACGACTGGGCAACATTGGCCGTAGTTGAACGGCATAACCCCGAGGAGCCGGGCTTCAACCCAGACCGGCCCCTCCACATCCACGCGCTGATCATCAGCACGGAACGCAAGGGAGGGTGGAACACCCAGAGTGCTGGTTTCTGGGACTTTGAGGGAACCACCCCAATATTATTTAAAGGGGCTTCAGGTAAATAACGCTTTATCTGAGGCATATAAGTAGAATTCTCACCGGTTCCTCATTAGGATGGCCCGGGAGGCAACCCCGCCAGGGATGCCTTCCATTACCTATGGAAAGCAGTCGGTGAGAATGGAGAAGAGGTTGACGACCTGATGGCAGGGGTGTTGACCCTAGAGGCCCTGGAGGAAATCCTCGTAGATGGGCAAAGGGGGAAGAGATCGAGGCAGCAGGCTGACCTAGAGGACGGGCTGGAAATTGTAGGGGCAGAGACTAAGGTGGAGTTCTACCAAACGTTTAAGAAGCTCCGTCCCCTCCAGCTGACGACTGCGTGGAATTTGGTGCGCCAGTACGCCGAATACACGTACAAAATGGACGCGGGGCTCCTGGAGGCAATCCAGGTGCCCCTCGAGGAACTGGTCCTCAGGGACCACACTGACCAGGTGGACAAATGGTTCGCCAGGGAGGTGCCACTGAAGGCACTGGGGATGCGGCACTGCATCCTGGTGATCGAGGGAGCGACCGGCACAGGCAAGACAGCCTATGCACGGTTGAAGGGCTCGCACAGTCGGATGTGCAACGTGTGGAACGTAGGGGCCCTGTTGGTGGACGCCAACTTCTGGGTCCTGGACGACATGATCGCTCCGCATGGCAAGTACTCGCTGAAGGCACTCAGCCAGTACGAGGCGGACTTCACAGGGTGATACAGCCACGTGAAGACAACGAAAGTACGACCAACGGTCATCTTGGGGAATAGCCGAGCAGCGATCACCAAGTGTTGCATGGACATAGATGGGGAGGAAGGTGATGCGTGGGTGGAAAGAAATGTTGAGTGGATATATGCAAGAGATAAACCTTTTTTCATATTCCCATAGAACTTCATATTTTGTTTTTCCTGTTTTGTATATCTGTTATATCTTAATTTATCCACAGCCACGCAATCATACAAAGAACACCCCATTGATAAGCTGGAAGGAGACAAACTCTGACAAGCCAACAGAGGGTAGATGGGTGAGTTCGCACGCAATGATGATCCAAACTCACCCTCTTCATCCTGCCATCATACATGACACAGGGAGCATCAAAGGCACAGAAAGCGAGAGTAAATAACCTCATGTAACGTAGAGGTTAAGGGGTCTAGCCCGACTCTCCGAGACCAGCCAGCTGATTAGTCAGATCTGGAGGTCACCGGTTCGAGGACCAGTCCCCTCAACATCCTTGGTACATGAGATTATCTTTTAACCCCCTCACGGAAGATAACGTGACACGCCCTGGAATCCTCCAAAACGTGTCGTAAGGGGGGGATGATGTTATGACCCAGACAATGGTCATAACAGAACAACAGTATTTAATAAGGATTTATAGCATTTTCTCTGGAGTTGTGAATGCTATAAACAAGGTCACGTGACCTCAGCGCTTATCTTGGCGCTTAGCTAAGTCGCTCCTCAAACATCTCTCCTTTCTAATGAGGAGTGTCATGATCCTCAAATCATGACATCTCATTTCTCTTGCCCCTCCTGCATCCGCTCTCCGTCTCATGTGTAGTCCTGTGTCTTTGTCATGTCTTCCTCGCTTAGCCTCGCCTGTCTGTTTGATTTCTCCGCTCGCTTGCTTGCCGTCGCCT
>WSTJ01001871.1:0-10448 GCA_019623705.1 Ceratobasidium sp. 428 | reverse complement strand
TTGAACGGGCTATTGGCGCCGTAGCAGGCGCAGGAGGGACCGGAGTTTCGTCGACAATGATATCAGGCAAGTGTACTAGTTTGCCTTTCTTCGTACCGGCGGGTGTAGGAATCGAGGGCTCTGGGTTCAATAGGTGTAACGGTGGGACGGGATTCTCTGCTTCCGGAGTCGGTGGTACTTGTTTGGTAGTGTTGTCCTTCGGCGATTCCGGAAGTTTTGGCGGCGGCGGGACTGCCAACTGTTGCGACAACATCGGCGATGACACAGGAGAAACGGAAAGCCGGGGATAAGCTGAGGCTTGAGCTGAAGACGAACCTCGCGAGAAAGGTGGTATTTCCAACTGGGACAAAGTGACCTTAGGCGCAGTCCACGCCCGCGCTGCTTGGAGTCGCTGAAGTCGAGGCGGCAAGACAGGATTGGAAACCGAACGAGTACTGCCACTGCGAGTAATTGGGGGAGGAAGACTTGGGGACGCACTCCGGGCTCGGACAGCCTCTTCGACAGCGCTAGCGCTGGCCGCGACGCGCTTCTCGAGACCAGACCTGAGCGAGTCGAGAGCGGGATTCGATTTGGGATAGCTTGGTTGTTGCATCTGGGACTTGGATCGGAGAGCATGCGTCGTAGGCGGGTCAAAGTATGCGTTGATCGAGGCCTGCATCTGGTTAGCTCGAGAATACTGAGAATAGTCCAGCGACTGTTTCAGTTGTGGTTGGGGATGGGGATGGACCGGATATCTAGGAATCAGTCCCGCAGATAGTGGTTTAGCCAAGAACTTGTTTTGCATCTCCTGCATACGCTGAGCATGGCCAAGTTCAGCATTGTCCATCGCGAGTTTCACGATAACATTTTGAACAGCTTCGACCGCATTTACTCCTAAAGCAAACTTCAACGCCAGGGAAGCACTCCAAAGATTCTACGTACCTGACGCTGAACCCGAACCCGAACCCGAACCCCCTCCACTAATGTAGTATTTGGACGCGCCTCTTCGAGGATAATCCATCGTATCCCGTAAATCTCGCTCAACCTCATCGCGCTCAGGCACTTCAACCACATCCCTCAAACACTCGGCCGCCCTCGAGTCAGCTAAATCCTTCGGCCTACTCATACCACCCCAACCGTTCCTCCCAACCTCGTCTTCGCCTTCATCCTCCAACTCGCTCTCATCTTCACTCGGACTCGCATCCGTCACCAAATCCCCTTCCTCTTCCTCCTCATCCGACACATCAATCACCATACACTGACTCCAGTCCCCCGCAAAACTCTTCCCAACTCGCACCTCCACACCCACCGGCGGTTCGCAACTCCACGCCCTTCGCACGTCATCCAGCTGCGCATCACCAGTACCGGCACCAGCACCCGGAGGAACAGACATCGCACGCACAGGTCCGGCAGTGGTCAACAGTGGAGCAGACGTTCGCACGACAGCCGATAGGGGTGGAGGTGACCAAAATGACGGAGGGGGAGTAAGAATACGTTCGATCGCAGGGTCGGGCTTGAGATTATGAGGTGCGCCCAAGCCCACTTCAGCCCCACCCGCCAAATCCAGCCGCGGGCCTAGCACGAGCTGATCCCCCTTTTCTGGGCTCGATATCAACCGGAACGTGGGGACCACGCGACCGCTGACGGTATCTTGCCTTGTTCGCATTGGGCGTGGAGACTCGATTCCTTGGGACACGCGATATTTCATAAAAGACTCGGAGGAAACAAGCGGAGACACGGTCGGCACTGGTTCCTTGACTGTAGAGGGCGAAGCAAATGGTAGAGCACGTGTAGGAGAATGGACTGGCGAAGGAGGTAAGGCGACTTGCGTGGGTGATAACGGAGGTAAGAGTATCGGAGACGGCGGGAGAGGAACACTCGTAGGAGAGGGCGGAGCAGGGATCCCAACGGACAAATCAGGAGTCGATACAGTTTCCATCTGAGACTCAATAGGGGAAGGGTCGATTGGAGTTGATACTTCAGTTGGCGATAGCGTCGCCTTGGTTTATATCAGTGGTCATGTCCAGGTCCAAATAACAAGACCAAACACACCTTGGACCCTCGAGACGATCCACCGTTCCTCTTTGTCTTTGTCTGTTGACGCTTGACCACCGGGAGGCCCACACCGACCATCTCTCTCAAACTTTCTACCCGACCTCCCTCTCGGCCTTTTATTGTCTCATATACACGGAGCTTCTTCACTGCCTCTGGCGACAATCCTTGAACCGTCAACGACCAAGATCGCTGGCGTGGACGCATGCGCTGGGGAGACTGCATATGAGATTGTCGCTGGCGCGGGGGAGACCCGTTACGAGATGGTCCATGTCGATGGGGCGAGAGCACGTGCATTGACCCACTGCGTTGCCGACCACGCGTACCTCCCGGCGTACGAGGATAAACCGGCGACCCAGGTTCTGCCTGAGGTCTAAACTGATGCGGTCCATCTGAGGGAGTTCGAGCGGATCGTTCGCCTTGTTCTTGGCCGTGCGTGCCATACGCGAGATATGATACACCCGCATGAGCAGTAGTCGCATTGGGTCCTTTCATCCCGCCGCCAGGAAATCCCGCTTGCGTGTTAGGAAACCCAGCCGCCTCGAATCCGGTCGCACTTCTGCTTCCACCCGCCGACCAACGGCCTTCGGCTTCATACCGGCAGGCGCTAAGCATTAACAAACTCTCCATTCGAGAGATAGCCGCACGCTCCGGATGCACCCTAAAGGCTTCGTCGTCCGGATCCATATTGTGCGACGAAGGAAGCGACGAGCTTGGTGTATGAGGAGAGACACTGTTTCTCGAGGATGGAACGAAGTTATTCAGCGATTGCGTCTGAGCATGATGCGAGGGCTTTGTCGGGGCTTTGCCGAGCGACGACGTCGCAGAAACCTGTGAGGGAGATGGAGGGCGCAAGGGGGCGCCAATCTGATGACCCCGTGAGTAGTCGTTGTATCGACGCGGATCGCTCAAGTCCTGGCTCGAAGACTGAAACTGGGGTTGAGCACCGATATATCTCGGCTCATCAATGGTTGGAAGCCTGGAAGTATGATAACTAGACGAAGGATGCGCGCTAGAAATCGAATGTCGATAATGCACTGGTCCTCTCGATATCTGCTGGAGGGCGCGATATGTGTCTTTATTGTCACGCTCTGGCGAAGGGTGAACGGGAAATAGGGGGGAAGGTCGAGAAAGAGATCGCAAGTAATGAGGTTCATAGGCGCTATGTGGCCCTTCCTTTGCCGATTGACCCAGCTGTTCGACATCTATTCGCAATGGAGGAGGGGCCCTCGTGGTATGGTTAAAAGCGCGGTTATGAAATGTGCTGAGGGACGGGGCTACTGGCTTTACGGGAGAGGTGTGAGGTGAAGAATTCCTGCTATGGCTTAGACGAGATTGACTTTGGGGATCCCCAGGATTACGTTCGTTAAGCGAGTAGGCGAACGTGGGGTTTGCGCCTGTGGATTGGCTGGGGGTCTCAATAGAGAGGCGAGGTGGGGAAGGTTTGTTACGCGACAAACTGTGGCGTCTAGCGAAGCCGGACTGCGCGGGACTGCGAGGCAGACTCCTCGGGGTGTGAAGGGTGGCCAAACTTGTCGGAGGCTGTTCCAAATGAATCGGACCAGGGGCAATGGCATCTCGTTCAGGACTAGTCAGGACGTATTGAGGCGTACTAGACTGCAGCGATGAAGTTGACGGCCGAGAGTCGACTACGCTCGAAGGTGATTCCACGCGAGTGGCAAGCGGCACGGGAGGTGAATCGGTATTTGAGGTTGAGTATAAGATGTTTTCTCCGCGTGGAGAGCGACCGTGCCGTGCAAAGCGCCGGCGGTCGGCTAGTTCCGAAGGATATCTTTGGCCTGACCCCTGACCTGACCCCAAGGCAACCCTGTGAGAAGGCTCGCCGTAACTGGTGCTTCGCGGAAGCTGCTCCACGGACGGAGAGACCGAGGTAGAGATAATGGCTGCAAGGGCCTGTTCGCTGGTTGCTGAGCGGGGAAGAAGTGCAAGTCTAGTCGATGATGAACATGAACGTTATAATTAAAATGACGTGTTGAGAGTTTTTGCAAGGAGAAAAGGGTTGTGATTTCATCAGTCATATAGCTCCATCCGCAGCAACGGCGTGCAAAACGTACGAGTAATCCGGAAGCTGGACGTCATATCCAAGTGCGAGGGCATCGAGGGCTGCTTGACCCCGTTTTGAGGGCGTAAACCTGTACGTACTCTCCGAAACTGAGCTTCTTCGTCTGGGGGTGTACATGTCTGCTGACGTGGTGACATTACGGGAGAAATTGCGGAAAACATGAGCGAAGGAGGTCAGAAAGGAAGAGAAAACTGCTAAGTGGCTTACCTCAAGTTCCTCGAATGTACCATGTGATACTGTCGGGAGTAGAAAGTAGCGAGCTCGAAGTCAACAACGCGCAATGTTAGGGGCTAAACATGAGACGTCGATCATCGTCGCTTCCGTATTCACGTGATCCTTTCAACCGCTAATCAAACCAAATAAGGCCAACATGTGGCAATACACGGCGCCAAACTCAAGTTCAGCTCAAACGAGAGCGTGAAACATTCAGTTAGCTCTCTATCTGTTTACTAGTAAGACTTCGCTAGGTATCCATACATAGTTATAGCAGGGATACATTTGCTACACTTGCGATAATCCGGTAGACACACAAGAAGCTATTCAGACACTGAGTCATTTAACCATGTGATTAGCGTTTTCATGAATAATCAAGGATAGCTGGCCAAAAATCAGCATCTGAGACTCCTACCGTACTGTATAAGTGGCGGCTATGAAGTCGCGTTATCCTAATTTAGGTCAGCGTTACACTTACATAGAGCTTAATAAAACACAAAGTTGTCCAGTAAGCAGTTGTTGAGAAACAAAGGTGCATTGCTGGCGCCGGACCACATCCTAGGAAGCGCCAATTGTCTACACATTTGATGAGCAGTGGCCTTGATCGAGGATGGACATAAAACATTGACTATTCGGAGGCGAACTGCGACCGGACCAGCTCAATTTCTCGACCAGAGCCCCGCATATATGGAAGAGATCAGGGCGGGCTGGTCATCGTCCGGTTTAATTTCTTCAAGCTAAATAGCTTCTAATTAGAAGCTAACATGTGGTTCGCACCACAGCATAGATGATTCTCCCCGCACGAGGCATATCCACCGGGTTCATATGGTGACACATGGTGTAGCACCTGGACTCTGCACCGCATATATTGAAGACCTAAAGCAGGTCATGACACACAAAGCCGAGACCTTGGCTCTCGCCGGAGCGCCAAAGTCACGGAACCATCGCAAGGGTAGTAAAAAGGAGCTGAAATTGATTGCCAAAGGTTTTCAGGTACCGTTCGTGGCCTCCACGTGAAGCACTTATACGTGGTCCGATAGTAGTTAACCTATCGAAGCTTCCAGAATGTAGGCCGTACGCATCTCTATCTTGCTATATCTTCCAGTTGGATCATAATCGGAAGGTAGCTCAGCAGCCTGCCACATCAGTAAAAGCCGATGAGATTGGCACAATGGAAGATGTGGCGTCATACATCAGTCTCCTCAATTGTACTCGTCACCCAGGAGACCACGCGTGCATATATAATCGCCAGCCATGCTGTGCAATGCATATGATCCAATTACGGTGGCACGTGAAGCCATGTGGCTAGTAAGCGCCTGCTAACCAGTCACGGCGCTTAATGCGTTAATCGCTTCTAACGGAATGTGATGCCAACCTTCTCTGCACAAAGCCGACATGTCAAAATTTGACATATGGAAGTTTCAGTCTTTTCTTGTGAGTTTCTATTATTCTTGTCATCGAAAGTGAATACTCGAGATTCACGAAAGGGGTAAAGGATGTTGAAAGGGGAACAGCTGAGGGCGAAATGTTGAATTTTAACACATCCGGGTTGTCAAGAGCTTATACTCGGCCATCGATGATAGGACTCGAATACGACGTAGGCCGAGCACTCATATCCGACAATATGAATCACTAGTAACATGATTCATTAATTAGTCCTGTAAGAAATTAGCAGGCTGTATTTTTTTATGTGTACAAAGCTGGTGCAAGTGAGAGTTAAAACGGAATGTCTAACATGAACTGAAAACATGGGGAGCGGAAGTGACATGAGTAGCGGGCATTGAATGTAAAGCACGAAAAGTATAAAGCATGAGGAGGAAAAGAGGATTCATGTAATGCGTGTCTACTTTTGGGGGGATTAGGATTCAACAATCTTGCAGGTAGAAGTTAGCATGAAGGATCTGTTAAGAGACGCTAGTAGCCTAACTACTTGACTACACTAACCTTGATGCAAACTCATCTTCTGTGGCGTACCAACCGTTAAGCCTTTTCTCGGACCTGTTACTGTAGCCGGATGCCCCACAAGGACTTCAGAGCTGGGCTTGCTAGCCGTTCATGGTGTTCGTATTGTGGAATTTGGGGGACAATCACTCCATTTGGTCCATTTCTTTAGCAGAATATGAGCTCTTCTGCCGCAAGATAGGTTGCCGAGATTTGAATACTTACAAAGTGTTGACCTGTCTGGGAGCGAGGGGCGTAGGTTGCATGGTGTTATACATGGGCGCTTGAGCAATAGTACTGACACGCGGGGCCATAGCGTCTGTCGGCTGAGGAGGGAGAGGGGTGAGAGTGTGGTCGGAGTAAGCCTCACTTTATAATATTCACTAATATACTCCTCTAAACGACTCAAAAGCATGTATCATTGACGATGCAATTCACTCAACGAGAGAAGAGTTAGTACATCAGAAAACCTCAACACGCCGAATTTCTTTAGGCAAGAATAGTGGCTAGTTATGGCATGGGCAGTGCGAGGTAGCTAGTTCTGTCAGCATTCAGTCACCCTAAAATCTACGCTATTTTCTATATGTGGGCATCAGCTTCGCCTTCAACGGACGCCTTTCTCTTCTTCTAGAGCTTGGAGCTGTACTTGTAGGCTGGAAACAGGGTGGTCGCACGCATCAAGTTTGAACCAATGCAAAAAGCCTACTCGCAGACACCAGTGGAAATGAACTCTAAGCATCGGAGATAGTATAACATGCAACAAAACCATGCTTGGAGTATGCAGTATATCTGACCGTTTTTTGTGGTACCGGTTTGGCCATCTGTCTGGCTTCGCGCCCCTCGGTAGCACGGCGTCGGGCTGCTGATACGGCCCTACGAAGCATGGCAGAGAACAGGGAGCTAGGCAGTGGAACTGTAGCTCGCATGGCGTGTCTTTTGGCCGCCAAATCGTGATTTGAACCTCAGTGCGTACGTTACCTTATACAGCATAAACTTTGGAGCCCCGTTGCACTCCGGGGGAGCGTTGGGGTGGCCCGACGCTACGCGCCGGGCCTGTTCCAACGGCGCTTACGGTTGGATAGACCCTGAGTGTCTCAGAGAGACAGACCCTGAGTATGACATAAGACTCCCACGGTGTTTCTTCCATTATTAGTTGATGAACTTTGGCCCCGTCGTACCTCCGGTATCTAAATCATGCACTTAGTTAATTGAAGTTCAACTTAATCATAGTGCTATGTTGATAGAGTAAATTTTAAGATGGATTGAAGCTAAAAGATGACAGAAAAGAGAAGAACAAAACAAAAAGAAAAGGAAAAAGACACTGCATACACTGAACTGACAGTAAACAAAAACTCTAATCACTTAGTACAGACTTGAAAACTACGTTAGCTACTACAGACTGAGGGGAATTATTGAGAATGTGAATCCGAGAAGCAGAAGTGCAACGTGATAATGCCACATAGAGCTGTCCATGAGAAAATACAGGATTCTCAAAGTCCAGTCCAACATGTTTAACTGACTGTCCTTGTGACTTGTTTATGGTCATAGCAAACGCCAGACGTACTGGGAACTGTCGGCGATCAAGTACAAAGCCAAAATCTGACTCTGCTGACGTCTGCAAAATGACATTTCCTCAACGAGAAACTCACACGTGGTGAGTGCTCGCTTAACTCGCGGAGCGCTTGTGAGTACGTTACTGATTCTTACTGATCACCCACCGATCACTTGATCGGCACTCATGGGGCTCATGAGAACCCTGGTGGCTCATAAGCCTCACGAGGACTTCTGTACAGCTCGTGAGCCTCACGAGCCCCGAGTAGTTGGCCCATTTGGGCTCAAATGCCAAACATGAGGGCTCACCAGTCTCGCCGAGATATCATCTTATGTGTACTAAATAGACTTAGAAACACACGTTGTTTGCGCGAACAAAATAGCAACAGAAAAGGTCTATTATGACAGGTAGCTACAAAGACTTTGTACAGCAAACATCTACGCGCAAAGCGTCAGCAACTCGGTGGATCAACGAGCGCGGGGGTGGGCTGCAGATCCTACAGCGTTAATTAGTAGAATAGCTGGTACAAACCCGGTACTGTCATGACTTGACACTCTCCCTAGAATATAATCTCGATTTAATATCTTTTTTCAGAAACACTTTCCTTTTATGGAACATTTGTCTTATGACCAAGCACTTACTTAATATCTCGTATTTTATAATAACCTTTATCTATATCACGTGTTCCAGAATGTTCCAGAAGTCTGACTAATCCTTCTTATTTCATATCTCATGTCAAATTAGTTATGACTCGTTCTTTGTACACGTAGATACAAGGCTGTGCTCTCTCTTGTATATAACCAGGGGCAAGTTCGAGGTTACAGACCAAGAACTTGACCTCCTCGTCAACCATACGTCAGGAAAAGTTGGCATTTAAATTTAGCACCCAATTCTAAAATTACTGAATTCAGCTAAATTGACCAAATACCCCCCCTAAACCACTTTTCTTGAGCCTCCGGTCACTTCAGACTGCTTCTACACAGTAACCCTGTGCCCTATGCACTGAGCTGCAGGTACTAAATGTGCCAGGGAGGCAGCCACACTAGGTTTTTACAAAGCTAAATTCGCTAAATTTGCTAAGTCAAGGATAAATTGAGCTAAATTTAGCTAAACGAAAGTGTACATCTGGTGAGGTCCATAAGGCATGTAATTTTATGACAACTTAGCTCACTTTAGCTAAACAAAAGTGCACATCTTTTTCTGATGTAGTTCTTTCTTACATCTACTAAGTCACTGGGCATCTCGTCCCATACTTCTTACCTATATCATCGTCGTCGAGAGAGCTCTGACAGGTACAAACCTGTTACAATGCGGTGGCGCGCTCGTTAAACGCCGACAAACGTGTTGTAGTCAATTAGCTCGCAGGTATACATAGGAAATATCAATACTTACAACGTATGGGGTGCGCGTTAGGTCATAGGAACGCATGACCGGCGAGTAGTATAATGCGCGGCCACATCTGCTCAAGCATAAAGATCAGCCGTTGTAATGTCTGGTGCGGCGCAGTGAGTTTGGGGTGTAAGCGGCAGAGGGGGGGCGACTCTAAGGACTTCAGCCAGCCATGGGTGAGGAGCACGATAGATATGTATACCTCGTGTATCCGCATGGCCGGGCGTAATGCGGCCATGCGGCCAATCACCCTACGATTGCTGCTCCAGATTGATCAGATTAGCTTTATTGGGCTCCGTAGCTACGTGGGCACGCTATTCCACGGCATATCCTGAACTCCAAGTATGGCTCGAGATTCTTGTATATATTTACGCCCTCCCTCGTTTTTTCGAAGGCCGAATTCCCCTACTAACCCTCCTCGCGCTCAAGCTGGCTTGCCGACACACAAGCGTAAGTTATGTACATTGTCAGATCCCTGCACGCCAGTCGCTAAGCCCAACAGTAACATTATCTAGTTGTAAACCATATCCTTCTCGCTCATTTACCAGCCATTTATGGTACGTACAGCTATAATGTTGTCCGCTCTTCACACTCTGATCTTGATGATTTCAGCGTGATTACACCAAGTCACAATTGCCAACATACCAATTGAGCTCGTCGCCAGTGTCGTGGGTGTATAACAATGAGCCGGATTCCGGGTTTGCTGGGTCGGGGCGTGTCTGGCTCTTGCATTAGTACTTGTCGCTCTCGTAGAACCGCCCTTATGGCACCATGTATATATATCGCTTATATATGACCATTTGAATGCGCCATCATGTAGTCGAGTGTGTTTACAAAAATAGAAATTATAAATGAATTGCCATATGCGGCGGGCTCGCAGAGCTCATAGGGCGTGCTCGTGGAGCTCGTGAGCACAATGCAGGTGCTCGTCAGGCTCATGAGCACAGGTCGGACACTAACGAGGCTAATCAGCCATGATAAGGGGATTCCGAGAACTCAATCACCAGACGTAAGGAAATTGCGATCAATCGCCAGCTGATCCACTACGCTCAGCAAGTGCTCGCTATCAGGGGGGGTGGCTCGTCTGCTCGGGCAGGTTTTGAGCGCTCGCGAGCGCTCAACGAGGAATTTCGCTTTTGCAGACGGATGATAGGGTAATCTGTGGGATGAATACTGTCCTTCCTGTTACTCTTATTATTAGTGAATTGAACTCAACCTAAGAGGTGTGTACATACCTGC
>WSTJ01001870.1:0-10449 GCA_019623705.1 Ceratobasidium sp. 428 | reverse complement strand
GTGATGAAGGCAAATTCCTCGGACTCGACACTGTCGAGCTTATCAATGGTGTTTCGGCGATTGGTAACGTGAGTTGAGCGCAATAGGTTCATAGGAGCTATGAGCTGAAGTATGCTTTTCGTTTTCAGGAGGTCATGGGGGTTGTCAATAAGGTCAAGGACGTCGCATCGCATCCTAGCTCTGGACCAGACCAAGTCAAGCAAATCAGCGATGCGATCAGCGACATCTTGAACCGTCTTTCGAAGGCGACGCCTATGGTTACCACACTTGTGGCAAAGATTGCCCAAGCTGCTTGATGCGGATTGACCATGTATATCTCGGCTTGACCATTTATCTCTTAGTTAAGATCGTCTTGTTATGTACTGCGTCATTTATCCAGGATTGCGTCGTTACATTTCTCTTCAGACTTTCGAGTGATCATCGAGGTTCGAGTTATGACTTGATTTTACTCGGCTTCAGTAAAGTAGCTGCATAGTCTTTCACCAATCGATGGTGCGTTTTATAGAATGGTAGGAGTCGAGGCGTGAGTGTAAGGAATGCGTCGGTAGTGGGTAAGATGAAGGTCACCCGATTTGTAACTTAGCCCTTCTCTCAATGACCATGAGCTCAAGTAGAAATTACTACTATGATTAAATTATAACATACTAACTATTTCAGGGAGTACTCCGAGTCGAATGAGCCCAGCATCAAGCAATAACACAAACACCACCTTTCGCATTCCCCGCTCTGTTTACTCCGAAACCCCTCATCACACCTTCGATCGGACCCCCCTTGCGCCGAACCTTGAGCGTAACCTCCTTTTGTCCCTCTTTCGGCACGTCGTACCACCACCTCAACACTTGACCATCCATATTCCATCGTCCTTCGGATACGTCGACGTCGAGCGCATACATCTCGGATTTAGCAAGTGTCCCGACGGAACTGTGGTCTTGGATAGAGGACGTGGTCGAAGGCTTGGTGTCAGATCGAGCGGGTGATAGTACATCGTCAGGCTGGGGAGAAGTAGAGTCTGTTTTCGAGCCCGATTTTCGGTTATCGCTATCGCCCCTAAATACCGATTCCGTCGCAAAGTGCACGAGAGGAATGTAAATCTCGGTTCCGAGCTCCTCCTGCCCTTCCTCCGACTTGCATCGATCCTCCGGCATAACTCGAACGCGCATCTCAAACCGGGCTTTCTCGATATCAAACTCGAGATGAATCGGCGTCCCTACGGTTGCGATCGGCCAAGGTCGAGCGAAAGCGCCAACACCGCGAGTGCCAGAAGTAATAAACTCGTATAGCCGGTTGGTGGGTATATCGCAATTGGGAGAGGTATCGAGAGGCGGATTTGTTTTGACGTCGTCTGGACTCCAGATAGAGAAATCCTCCAAATTCCACCCGTCGCCCCACTCGTGTGTATTGTCCGGTGTGTAGTTCCATAGCGTCCAGCTAAGCACGTTCGATCCGTCCGCTGCGTTGAGACTGCAGTCTAGCGCCTTTGTCTGGTTTGTATAATCGCCGGTCCGGTACGATTGTTTCGAATACAGGTTGATTGGGACGCCGGTTTCGCCGATGATCGTCGGGTACTGTCCAAAGATATTAGGCGGATCGTCCTTGAGTATTGCGAGCTGATCCCGCATGACATTTCGGATTGCGCTAGTGCCTATTCGGAGCGTGCCAAGGACGGTGGAGTATTTGCCTCGCATGAGTCCAAGAGCGTCGGCGTTGAAGAAGTTCCATCGACGAGTCATGACCTGTAGAAAGATCATTAGAAGAGCACGTAGAGAGCAGAAACACGTAACCGCACCGTAAGAGCGTCATAGAAGTGCGCGCTATACGCCGCCCGACTCTTCAGATCCTGCTCTTCAAAACTCGGGGGCGGAGCGAACACGGATGGTTGAATGAAGAAAATCGCTTCAGGATGTGCTTGTCGAATCCGTGAGCTGTACGCGCGCCAATGCGGACGCCAATAGTCCTCGATAAAGTTAACGGTGCGTCCAGGATCGGACGGAAGGAACTTGAAGTACTCGGACTTCAGCATCGATCCCTCGCCTTTGGAGTCGGGGTCCACCGCCCAGACGCCGTGCATAGCCCAAATACACCCCCCCAACGGCCACGACGCAGCTCGCCTCCATCCCCAGCGCCTGCTAACTCGATCACCCGATCCATCGCCCGCATCCTCTTCCGTCTCCGGCTTGCTCCAAACAGTTTGACCCTTTGGGTCGACAGTTTGAGAGCCTGATCGTCTAGGTCCCAACATTCCTATCGTGTAGGTTTTGACTTTCTGGGAGATACCGTTGGCTAACCGTATAGCTTGGGCCGGGGTGGGATGGGTACCTTGTTTGAGAGATTGCTCCGACGCTTGGTGAAGGTCTTCAGTGCCGACAAGTCCAGCTCCAGGTTCATTCAGGCTATCCCACCCGATAACGCAGACGTCAAGTAAGTCGCCGGCATCTCGGATCGCGTCGGCTAGAACACCGCAGGCGTTAATAAAATGTCGCTGGAGCCAGTCTTGGATATTCACGCCGTCGATGACACAGCGTGGCGCAAAGTCTCGCCCACCGAAGAATAGAGTGAACATCAACTGAGCAACGAAGCGTTCATTGTTGGTTCCCCAAATCATAGTGGGGAACGAGTCGGGATCGGGATGTTCGAAGTGGAGGAGAGCGCCTTCGGTAGGAAGGAAGTGACGAGGATTAAGTCCGCATGCGATCAGAGTCCAGTAAGGCGCGCCTGATCCACCAGAGTAACGAGACCACTGAAGAGTATTAGCAACAACATGCGGATATTCAGTAATGATGTTGAACTTACGGCGTCTTGGTGGGGATCCATATACACCCGGAATCCAAACTCTTTACAC
This sequence comes from Ceratobasidium sp. 428, assembly GCA_019623705.1. Taxonomy (NCBI): domain Eukaryota; kingdom Fungi; phylum Basidiomycota; class Agaricomycetes; order Cantharellales; family Ceratobasidiaceae; genus Ceratobasidium; species Ceratobasidium sp. 428. Next base: position 7,610 of record WSTJ01001870.1, on the reverse strand, counting down.
CGCCGCAGGACTCGAATCGTATACGCGATATACTCATGGTCATATTTTCCGCTGGATCGAGAAAGGTGGATTGAGCCAAGACAATGATAAGGCATGAAGAGTTAACTCACGGTCCCTCATGTTCGATGGCCTCCCACGTAAACACAAATCGAATACAGTTAAATCCCCAGCTACGAAGACGGCCGAGGTGTATATCGGCAGTCCCATCATCAATATTTAGCGGTCGACCGATGAAGCTTTCGCCGCCTGCCTCAGCGGTGTCCCAGACATTCGAGTTGCGGTGGGTAGGTCGATCTACTGGTGTCTTTACAGCGGACAGGTTTACTCCTCGAAAGAGGAGCACGCGCCCAGCAGTGTCAACAAAATGGCCGGCCGTTGTATGAACATAGTGCGCGGGAACGGGTTCTAAGGTTGCAGGAGAGTTACTAGGAACAGGGGGCATTGTCGTGAGTACCTAGAGGTTGATGGGGCCACGACAACGAAGTCGTTGTATTCAACGAGGAGAGCAAAGAATAAATAGGATTGATGCAACCGGCGCTTCAATCGTTGACATCATCGAGTAATCGATCGAGAGCTCAAGTATAGTGATGGCGGCCAGGAACAGAATGACGCAAAACTTGCAATCACGTGGGGCAGCCATTTTTTCGGATACTCACGTGGGGCAGCCTAGGTTTATCAATTCGCTCGCTTTCAACCGGCAGGAGCAGTTTGCGTACGAGAAAGGCTTTGATGTTGTTGCGGGGAGCTATTGAATGTCAAATTTTTAGGCCAGAATCGTTTTCTTTTTCGGATTGGCCGACATGGGGGAGAGCATTTTCTGAAACTTGAGCCTGCGAATCGTAAATATCAGTCGGCGACGAGGAATTCGGGACGGACCAGGCTTACCGGGCTGGGGACCGGAGTAGTGTAGGGCTGTTTGTTACATCCCAAAATAAATCGGTCTAACCTCGTAACAAACTGTTCGGCTCGCCTGATTACAGTGGGAGTGCGGTCGGTGATGTAGTGGATTCGGGTTCTTTTTGAGTAATTAGCTCAACGTTGACAACTGGCTAGTCTGCTATAGTAGTGCCACCCGGCTAAGTCTTTTGTACTTTAATGGTCTATTGAGCCGCAGCGAGAGAGGGTAAGAGAATACTTGGAACATAGTTCAGACCAAGGAAAGAAAAGTTGACCGAGGGTTGCGAGAAAGCGGCTAGATCGAGAGACTAGGAATGAAAGCAATAGCGGAGAGCACGACCTCTAATAGCTGGCTTGGCTCTTCTCCGCAACTAGGGCATCAGTGGGTCCAAGGATGGCGGTCCAGGCTCAGGTCGTTCTAGTCAACAGTCATGAGGTTGCCGTGAGCTTTCTCCCGTCGTTTAAGGTTCAAGAAGCGTATTCATAGCACGAGAAGTTGTAAAATCATCGAAGCCTACAGAAATCAAGATCATTCTAGCTACCTTGTGCACAGATATTGTCGGCTCAACGATAGACCTTCAGTCCGGCAGACGTAGTTTGGGAGAAGAGATTGGTTAGATTTGGTGAAGAAGAGATAGCTAACAAGCAAGACGCGGATGATGGAAAGTTAGTGGTGGTCGGTAGTGTTGACGCAGCGAGCGTGCGGAAGAAGTGCGGAACTAAAAATCTGATGTGGCATGTATGGCTCTATTTAGCTCACCTACCTTGCGCGGCCTTGAAACACGGTTATCGGGTCTCGCGCTTGCAGCGTACCATCACCACCAAATCCCACCCAGACCGCACAGCACTCGCCGAAGTGGGCTTTGTTGACCATACCTACGGCTTTACGCTCAAACTCAAGCCTTTCGGTGTCGTCGACCGTTCGCTGCCCAATTCACACCGTTCCAAATCTTCGGTCTGCCCTTTAAAAAATCATGTTTGCTTGGATATATGAGCTCATCTAAGCTGTTCCGTTGGGTGTGGTCGTGTGTGTTTATGGAGAAGCGTTCTCATTGGTCACGTGCGAGGAAGAGGTCAAAACCGGAAGCCGGCGCGTTGCATGAGTGCATGCTGCAGTTGATCGAGAGTACGCCTCCCACTACAGGTTTCGGCGAAGTGTAGCTCATGCTACAATAAAAAGCTGTGTTTGCCCTGCCGGCGACCACAGTGCCTATGATATCTAGCGCATACATGCACCAAATTCGACGGGTCAGGGTGTGATGCTCAGGTCTAACGAATAGCTTCGTGGTAAAAATGTAAACAAATCAGATTCACAGCTTTTACTGAAGTAAGATATTCTCGAAACAAGTGGCGAGAATGAGATATTTGATAAGCATAGCAAGCTTCAGGATTACTCAAGTCATCATAAGAAATGTAAGAGTCATAAGACCGGGTATGTACCTATTTCTATTAGGATAAACATATATCAACATCAGCGCCGTGAAAGGTGAGCCTGACGACTTGGGCTTCTTGAGAGTCCGGAAACTGCTTGCCGTTAGCTTGCACGTACTTATTGGGCTTTGGAAGTTTCCTGTAAGACAGATTACTTAGTCAAGTGAGGGGCCTAAGCCACACCGCAAGAGCGTGCCGGTTATGTTAAATCAGTTGATGTCAGCTAGTTCGCACGAGAAAGTGTTAGCATAATTTGTCATTAGCAGTAAAATTAGCGTCTAACGCCACGAGGCTGGGCTAAGCGGAAAAGCTTTTCCCCCTCCGAATCTTCACCTAACTTATTTTCGGACTCCTACTAGAGGCTCGAGTCTACCGGTGCCAGTCACCCCGATCTTTAAAAGCCCATGCAGCAGCCAAAGTTGTTAACTGCCATGGATTGAGTATGTATATCCATCGGTTTATATACCGTGAACCGGGTAGATCGGTGGCTGATTCGGCGAGGTACACAATAGGTGGAATGCAACTGATACATGTGAAAATGTCAAGACAAAAGATTGAATGGACTCACGTAAGATAATAGCGAGTCCGACACCATCAATTGCTCCCGCAAGAGCTTCGGGGAGTCATTTCGGCAGTCGCATGCTCGAGTAGGGATTTGTTGTGTGTCTGACTAACAAACACGCTAAGCTAGGACCAAATTGGCTCTAGAGTGAGTTATTTTTGGCACTTGCTACGTTATTCTTGTCGTATATATAGGAGAATAAGACGGTGGAGCCTTGTGGAGCATTTTTTTCCTCGAGTCATTTTTGATGGCCAAATCAAGGGACCCCAGAACCTAAGCGCTGGTCGCTCTGAGTGGGGCGGGTGGTTCTAGACAAGTTTACAAGTTAGAATATAGCGCTCATCAAAAACGAACACTCTCAACTCAGGCAGACTCTACGCATTCAATTAGAGTGGCAGGCTTACATGCGATGTTGTAGGATGCCGCTGCCTCCAATTTAATGTTTTCAGGCTCGCTGTTCTCTTACTGTCACACAGCAGACATGCGTCGTTAGTGATTTGGTTCAAAATCAGAAAGTTACGCGTGCAGATGCATCAGACACATGTCCGGGCTGCATATGCTACCAGTGCTTCTTGGGTAGTGGATCATTTCCGCACAAAAGTGAGCCCCCACGTCCGGCCCTTAGGTTCTGGGGGTCGTTTGAACCAAATAGGCTCTAGGCCGCCGCGTCTTATGAATGTAATTGTTTGAAATCGCAGCTTGCTGATGTCTACAATGTGTTCTTTAGGTTAAAGAAGTGCTTACCGTTTCTTTCGAAGCCCTACAACATGGAATCAAGCCAGCAACGTATCTCATGAGCACGGATACCCCAATTGATTAAGAGTACACAGTATCACTTACGTTCACGAAAAGTAGCTCGTGTTGTGGCGACGTGGTGGCTCTCTCCCGGCCGGCAAACAATGCATCATGCCGCTCTATTTAAGTGTTGTGTGATGCATGAAAGGCGGCCGCGGCCTCAGGTTGCTCGCTGAGCCCCCCACCCAGTTTAAACAGCACTCACCACATCTGTCCATATTGATATCCTCCAATAGCTCTACGTCGTCTAATGAGTCAAATGTCGAATAATACCACACGAACTAAACCAGTTTGGCGCGCCATTCCTGGGCGGCTGCTCCCTGCAGCAACCCTGAACGCCGCTGTGTCTCTCCCTGGCTTCCGTGAACTTGCTACCATAGCAAACTCACTGGTCGACATAGTGAAGGTCAGCCCTTTGCTCCATGCTGTTCTTGACCGCTTACAGTGCATCCTAAGGGCTCCACGACTGAGCGAGATCGCTGTGTGGCAATTGAGTTCAGGATCCGATCAACGACCCGCCTGGTACAAGATATGCCTCTGCTGAGGCAGAAGGATATAGACGAGTTTGAACGGTGCGTGACTTATAGATACCAGGACGATGGTACCCCATGCTGAGCCTGACGTTCATTACACAAGTGACTTTCAAGCTATCCGAACCCTGTTCGACGACACAAGTCCCCTGGGACATAAGCCCTATCAGGGGGCTGATGTACAGCTCGAGATATTGGAAGAGTTGGATCGCAGACTTGAAGTTGTTGACAACCTAGTCAAGGTATGCATCATTCAGACACGCATACAGCGAACGTGAACGACTCACACCTCATTTTTGAAGATGCGGCTACAGCTTGGAGACTATATTGCGTCCAACAACAGTCGCGTAAGTGTCTAATCTTTTGATATGACCCGTGGTTCATTCATACCTTCCTACCGGATAGCTGAATGAGGTCGATGCTCACAGCATTGTGGATCAACAACTTATCCCACTACGTTCCTTACGATGGCCTGACCAGATGGCTGAGTCATTGGAAGTACAGCCGTTAGTGAGGATCTCCCACCGCTCTGGGCGCATAGGAAATATGCCAATATCCTATGTCACCTACAGCTGCGCTCAAGCGCCAGGGGAGGCAGAGGCGGTGCGTTGTTACACTCTAACTTCACAGCTTCAACAAGATGAATAATAAGCGATGCAGCGCGTAAGGGAGGAGCTTCAGTGGATGTCGCGTTTCATGTACGTCAGTTGTAATATCAATTGCTAGACTGTTATCTGACATTACGGACAGTCATCCAAATGTCGCCACCATAGTTGGAGTGACAAGAGGCCCATGGCTGAACGGGATTGTGTATTCGTCATGTACGTGATTTCAACTGTACATCACGACCTGTGACTTATGAGGCGTCTTCGTGGTAGCTACTCTTCCGCTTGAAGGGTTTCTTTGCTCCACACATGATCTCACCGCTCTGGTCTCATGCGTACGTGAGGTCTGCTGATACTCTCATTGTTTGGTGATTGACTTAATGCTACAGCTCCGTGACATCTTGGTGCGTTTTTCAATATGTACGGCAACGAGACTGAGAGTACAGCTCAATTAGGCAGGCTGCCGCCGGGTATCTTAAAGGTCGTGACCAGCTTCCGGTAGGTCGGATGACTAAATGGTAAAGTTGCGTGTCTTACAGGGCTAGGTATACTCTGGCGAGGTATATGTGGACCACAGAGGACGAGCATTGGTGAAACCAACACGAGATCCATTCGACGGCCGCAGTGAAGTCAGTATGTGCTCCAAGCTTGGCGGTCGCGAAGCACTTTTATATCATCCATCTTACATTCCGCACTCATCAGTGGACCGTTATGTCACTATTTGAGGGTTTGGATCCCGTACTAGGGATCCTCGTTAAGATAGTTTTGCCCTTGTCAAATTCCAATCGGCTGGCCATCTTGAATCAGCTCCTACAAGCCACTGGGTCCATGACGATGCTCAATCTGTATCGAGCGCTTCATGGGTTACAGTTACAGCCAGCAACAACCCGCAGGCATTGGTTTGATGTCAGTCTACCTCCACTTACAGTGCTGGTAGGGGGTGTTGGGACTTACCAGGAGTTGTCAGCTAACAACTGGCTTAGTCTTTGCGGTGATATGAGTCTGGACGATAAGGTAAGCCGCATATTTGTAGGCTTTCAATATACTGCCACCCCTCGCATGTTTTAGCCAGGATTGTGTGTTGGGGTGAGTGAAGGGTTTGAACGTTCTATCATGACGGCTCCAATTGCAGGATACGACGGCTGGCTCATGTACGAGATGCCTATCAATCACCTTGCTTGTCAAGGTCATTCCCCGGTCGAGGTTTTCAGGGTCCATGAGGGGTCCTAACCCTGAGTCACGGGGGTCACGTGAGCTCGGCTGAGATATTGGCTCCTGTAGCCTCTCCGAAGTACCACTAATCCAAGAGTTCAGGTCGTTAAAACTGAACCGCGCCACGTTTTGAAATATCGACAGTCTGACCGTGTAGAGCATTTGATGTGTACCCTAGTAAGCATATATCATCTCCTCGGGCCGTCGCAACATCCCGTACTCATTTGCCGCTTAGTGCTTTTGTGTAGCATTTTCGGGTACTGGATTAATAGAGCTTATAATCCAGGAGCGAGGCGGTGCCGAGCGACCACAGGGCCACCCCGGCTACGGCCTTACACTGCAGTCGTAGGTTAGAATCTATGATCTGGAGCGAGGCAGAGCCGACGACTAAACCAACTTCCTTGCAGCCTCAAATCTCACCTAATATTTCGGAACCGATAGCCTGAGCCTGTTATTGTGTCGGAGATGTATGACCTGGTGGATGAGCCCCGTGATCGCTCGCGAGTATTTTATATATGCTTTAGCACGAGCGGGCCATCGTAGGTCGTAGAGTTTGGGTGCACGGGATTGTTATTTTAGTTTATCCCGGTGGTAGAACTAATGTCTTCATTTACTACCCGCTGTTCACTCGTCTTGCTCTCGTCTCGGCTTGCACATGGCGTGCAGCAGGCTGTTCTCAATGACAAGCAAGGTGTTTCAGCCTAGCACGTGGTCGTGCAGGCACTTCCCCATCATTAGCAAGAAGGTGACCTCATCTACTAGGTATTTCGATGGCTTGGCGAGCTCCGCGTGCGCTTCCCAGTATCTGCAGGCGTAGAACAGAGGCCCAGAGATCATCCTTGCCACCCTGGCATCAAAGCCCGGGTGATCTTGACGGAGTGCCATATTCGACGACTCGAGCCCACAAACATTGAACGGTGGATCGATCGATTGGATCAGATCGAAACAGGTCTGAGCAACCAAGGCGTTGTACTCCCCTGCATCGCAATGAAATCTCCGCGAGCGCTTCTGGTCAAACAGATAGTCTGGAAACGACTCGTGGAGCGTCGATACTAGCTTGGCAGTACTCGACACCTGCAAGACTGACCGCAGCGGCCGCAAGGCGGCATCTACTAGCTGAATGTCATATGCTAGTAGCCCCGCGATATCGACTGTCCTCAGCGGTTCTTGCGCGCATATCACTGTGTGCAGTATCCGTCGAATGAGCTTTGTTTCAGAGCCCTCTCTCGCCTCGTCGTCAAGTGTATCGCTAAGTATGGTCTCGTACAGCAGGTCAACTCCCCGATAAGCGTCGCTAGATCGACCGGGCATGGAGACGATCTGAGTGAGCCGCGAACGACCCCAGGCGAAGTTGTCGTACTTGAGATACCGGACGACGGTGGCTGCATAGATAAACAACACGCCTGACTGCTCGGTGATCTTGTCAAGCTCGTTCTTAGTCACTTCTAGATTCTTGAGGGCGCTCTCCAAGTAGGCTCTGACATCACTCTGAACGATCGAGCGTTCGAGTTCGTGCAGACGCAGCTCGGTTTGCACCTTTTCGCCCTGTTTGCTCTTCATTTGGCTCAGTATCTCCGG
>WSTJ01001868.1:0-10452 GCA_019623705.1 Ceratobasidium sp. 428 | reverse complement strand
ACCATGCTTGAACGCGTCCTAGCGTCGATCGCAAACTATCCGGATCAGCCGCTCCTGCAAATACAAGGCGATAAAATCCGGTTATTAAGCACCGATATTCGAGTACATGATCAATTGTACTCGCAGGCGATCGAGGCCATGAACGATACCGCAGTTATGTTGGCGGATGCGCTTCCAGTTGGGGAGGATCCGTTTAAGAATGAGGTAAGCACGCATTAGTGGTGCTACCTTTAAGCGGCCAGCTTACACGGATGGGCGCAGGAAATCCTCCATATCAAGCAATCGTTACTTGGGCTCTTGGATGTTCAACATATCTCAGGGCTTCACTTTGAGGCACTCGATACGGATGTTAGAAAACCAATTGGAGTTGGTAAAGATATTGTGAGATTTTCTTTTGTTTTATCGTTACTGCAACCGAAACATGGCGTAAGGTCGATCCCGCGCCAATATTCGAAGCGGGCCTGGAAAAACGAGTTGAGTCTTACAACTCGCAAACAGCTCGTCAAAAGCACGGGATCTCGCGATGTGAGGTACGAGGGGCTAATGTAAATGTAACTTAGCTCGTACTACAGTGGTAGTGAACTATATGTATATACTGTACCTAATGTAAATGTAACTAAGATGTACAGTAAGTATAAGAAAGAATAAAACGAAGACAAAAACTATACCTTAGCTCGTACTACAGTGGTAGTGAACTAAGGAAAGAAAAACTTCGCCCATTTGTATATATAATATGAAATGTGTACGCGTGATCAGACCCGCGCATATACCCAGCCAAATACTGTATTTCCAACACGCCCACTCAGTATTGAGCGCTGAAAGAATAGAAAGAGAATGAAAGAGTAAATAAAGATAAATAGAACTTCAGATCATTCCCATATCCGCAACAAAACCGGGAAACTTGACGCGACCAAGTGGCTTGGTAAGTACGTCGGCGACTTGTTCCTCGGTGGAGATATATTTCAGATCGACTTCTCGGAGCTCGATCATCTCGCGAATGAAATGGTATTTGACTCGAATGTGTTTTGTGCTCTGGTGATTAACCGGGTTCTTGGCGAGGGCGATACTCGATTGGTTATCGGTAAATAGTGTAGTCGGTCCCTCGGGCAAGTAGTCCAGTTCGGACAGAAATTGTCGTAGCCACATTAGTTCGCGTGCAGCGCTAGCAGCGGCGACGTATTCGGCTTCAGTACTTGAGAGCGAAATTGTAGGTTGCTTTCTCGATGACCAAGCGACTGCCCCTCCAGCCATGGTGAATACCCAGCCAGTAGTTGAACGACTCGTGTTTCGATCGCCCGCATAGTCCGCATCGACATACCCAGTGAGTCCCGAGGGTTTGGATCGATCAAAGACGATGCCGAGGTCCTTGGTGCCTTGAATGTATCGTAGAATTCGCTTGGCGGCCTGCCAGTGCTCGTCCCCAGGGCTAGCAGCGTGCTGTGCAAGAAGGCCAACAGGATAGGCGAGGTCAGAGCGAGTCGATATCATAGCATACATAAGGGAACCGATGAGCTGTTGGTAGATTGTACGATCGATAGTGGGGGCGTCGAGTTTGGTAAGCGATAGTGCTTCGGCCATAGGTGTACCGCAAGGTTTGCAATTGGTCATTCCAAAGCGATCGAGTATGTCTTTTGCGTAGCGGGGCTGCGATATTTTGAGTGTGCCAGCTTCACGGTTTCGCTCGATCTGCACGCCTACAAAGAGTTTGGCCTCGCCTAGATCGACGATATCGAACGATTTCTTGAGCTCGGCCTTGACGCTTTCGAGGTACGAGAGCGGTTTCCCTGCCAGTAACATGTCGTCTACGTGAGCCAGCAAGATCGCAATGTTTTCGCCTTCACGTTTCTTGAACACGGCATGGTCGCTATCGCATCGCGTGAAGCCCATCGCCTCCAGCACCACTTTCAGACGTAAGTAAAACGCCCGTGCCGCTTGTTTCAGCCCATATAGAGCCTTGACGAGTTTCCAAACGCTCCCATTCCCCTCGCTAAACCCCTCTGGCTGTTCCATGTATATTTCTTCGTCTAGAACGCCGTGAAGGAAGGCGGTTTTGATGTCGAGTTGCAGGAGTTCGAGGTCTTCGCTCGCGACGATGCTTAGTAGCACGCGGTAGGAGTCAGATGCGGCCACCGGTGAGGAAATTTCAGTATAATCGACACCTGGGCGCTGAGAGAAACCTTTGGCGACTAAGCGGGCTTTGTGACGAACAATCTCGCCATCGGCACCACGTTTAACACTGAATACCCAGCGGCATTTGATGATATTCTTGCCGGTAGGTCGTTCCACTAGCTCCCAGACCTTATGCTCCTTGATTGAGTTCAGCTCGTCGATCATTGCCGCAAGCCATAGGTGCGAATCGGGTCGTGACATCGCCTCCTGGTAGACCTTGGGTGGCTCCTCCATCGCAGCGGTGAGTGCCGCTTCCTCTGGATCAAGAGTTGCGAGTGAAGCTAAAGTACGAAGGCCGCGAAAGACGGGGAATTTAGCTCGTGTCGATCGACGCGGAGCCGGCGGTTCTGGTGTCACAGCTTCAGTAGGTGCTTCGACAGTCTCCTCGGGGTCTGGCTGTATTAACTCTTCAGCCTCGTCTTTGCTGTCCGCCGACTCAATCCTCAGAACCTTTGGACCGTCCTCCACCTTCGGCGCTTCGGGCTCGTCACGTGATGGTACCTCGGCCTTAACGGGTGGCTCTTCAGCAGCGCCCACTTGCTCTGGCCAGTCCTGAGTCTTGTAGTCCTTGATAATGACGCGCTGACGGTTGTCTAGGCCCTCGTCAAATACAACGTCTCGTGAGGTGAGGATTCGACCAGTTGCTTGCTCAGCTAAGACATGAGCTTTCCGATTAGGAGCAAAGCCAAGGTAACGGCATTCGAGCGATCGAGCTTGGAGCTTAGTGCGCTTGTCGTCAGGCACTCGGGCCCAGGCTTTACAGCCAAAAATTCGGAGTCTAGAGACGTCGGGGATTCTCCCAGTGAAGATTTCGTCGGGCGTTCGACCGTCCAGAAAGCGTTTGGGCGTTACATTCCAAAGGTACGCCGCATGCAGGATCGCGTAGCCCCAGTACTTGTCTGGTAAGTCCGCATCGGCTCGTATTGATCGCTGACAATCGTTCAGAGTCCGAATTGCACGCTCGGCCACACCATTACTAGATGAGGTATTGGCCTCGGTCTTTTGATGATCGATCCCCTGGGCGCGCATATAGGCCTCAAATTCGTTGGACCCATATTCTCCGCCTCCATCGGTGCGTAGATGTTTGATTCGCTTGCCCGTGAGGTTTTCTACTGACGCTTTGAGCTCTTTGAAGTGGGCAGCGTACTCGTTTTTGTGTTTTAGGAGGTGGACGAATATCTTGCGCGACTTGTCATCGACTGTGACAGCGAAATATTTGGGGCCACCAATCGCCTGTACCGCCGTAGGACCATGCAGATCACTATGCATCAGCTCGAGGATCTCCGACGCGTGGTTCGTGGACTCTGGAAAGGGAGTGCGGGTCTGTTTGCCTTTAAGGCACGGCTCGCATGCCGACTGTGGAGGTGAGCGGCTCCCAACAATATCCATACCCTTTGCGGCACCCTTCCTGACCATGTCTAAGACGTATTGGTAGTTGATGTGACCTAGACGCCGGTGCCAAGTTGGCAGGTCGGCTCGAGCAACGGTACTCGCAGTGTATGCGACGAATTCTTCAGCTTCAGCATCATCTCCCTCGTTGTGGGAGTTTGAATCGACGAATGCCGTATAGGCAGTTGCATCGGTATGTGTGACTCGAGCATGGAGCATGTAGAGCTGACCGGTCTTGCGTGCGAATCCGATCTCTGGGCCTTGGCCTTGGTTGGCGAGTAGCAGCGCTCCGACACCCTTTCGGAATAGCACGTCGGTTCCTCCTTCGGTGAGCTCCCGCACTGACATAAGGTTGGCGTTTAGGTCAGGTACATGCAGCGCCGATTTAATGACGGCTTGCGACTCCTCGCCTTGTCGATTGCGCAGCATTACGAGTATGCGCCCGATGCCGACCGCTGGGATACGATTCCCATCGCCCACTCGAATCGGGATCTGTACCGCCAATGGCTGGTACGTTGTGAACCACTCGCGGCGTGGGGTCATGTGTCGGGAGGCACCTGAATCAAGGAGCCATTGGTCACTCGAAGTCCGCTCGTCCAGGACCGGGAGGGCGTATAGCGTCGGAGTAGGTGATTCGGCACTAATAGCGACCTTTGCTGACTCGGTTTTAGGTGTCGCATCGCTCTTCTTCTCTGCCGCTTTTGCCTCTGCCTTCGCCTGTCTCGCCGCGCGCCGCTTTTGGTGCGGTCCCGTCCCCTCAGCGCCTCCTCCTTTCGCCCAGCACTCCTTCTTGGTATGCCCGGGTTTTGCACAGTTCGCACAAGGGGGACCTTTGGCGTCTTTCGTCTTGGAGTTTGCCCTGGAGTTCGCGTTCTTGGGCTTTTGAGCTTGAGAGAACATAGCGCTAAGTCCGTGACCCTTTTTGCGACGTTCCTCTTCAGCTAACGCCGCCTTGATAACCATGTCTGAACTGATATAGTTGTTGGACGTCTGGACAACGGTATTGACGACAGCATAGGATGAGGGGAGAGCGTTCATGATGACCTGAGCGAGCAGTGTGTCGCTAATAGGCTCGCCGAGCGTTCGCATTTTGGAGGAGATGGTACGAAGGTTGTTGATACCAGTGGTAATGTCCTCGTCTTCCTCGATTTTTGTGCTCGTGAGTTGCTGATACAGGAAGGAGATCGATTGCATTCCTTTCCCCTCCCAGCGCTCGACGATCTTTGTCCATGCTTCAGCGGCAGAAGTTGTTTCAACCACGTCCGCCATCGCGCCGTCCTCCATAGCTAAGGTGATCTGCGCGAGCGCATCTTTATCGCGCTTCTTCCATGCGGCAAGTGCCTCCATATACGCATCGACCTTGCTTTGGTCTTTCGCCTCGTCCCGATCGGGTCGATCTGGTTTGGGGTCCGATTGGTTGACAACGCCAAGTAGGTCGCGTAGCTCGAGGACCATTGTCTGACGATATTTCCAGGCAGTGTAGTTCGATCCATCGTCCTTCAAGAGGGGGATTTCGAATTGTTTCTTGCTCAGGTAGTTATCTGTCTTGGTAGCTGGCGCGGTAGGCATCTTGGCTGGTTTCGAGGTCTCTGGTTCACTTGTTTCTGACGCGGCGGGGCTCATAACCTCTCGCGATGTGAGGTACGAGGGGCTAATGTAAATGTAACTTAGCTCGTACTACAGTGGTAGTGAACTATATGTATATACTGTACCTAATGTAAATGTAACTAAGATGTACAGTAAGTATAAGAAAGAATAAAACGAAGACAAAAACTATACCTTAGCTCGTACTACAGTGGTAGTGAACTAAGGAAAGAAAAACTTCGCCCATTTGTATATATAATATGAAATGTGTACGCGTGATCAGACCCGCGCATATACCCAGCCAAATACTGTATTTCCAACACGGGAAATCCAAGGCGTTCAAATCGTTTATTGAAGGGATATGGGTCTGTTCTCTCGTTTCTCCTATAATCACGCTGGCTAATGTTGCGATATAGGAAAGTAGCCACCCAGAAGCAATGCCTCCTGTTATGCAATTTCTCCCCCGAGGTGTGTACGGGGCTTTATTCTATCATTTTTACTCAAATTGTGTACAAATTGCAGAGGCCGGAGACCCAGAAGACTCGGACGATGACCTCGAAGTTGGAGGCGTAACAGAGGACTACAAGTGCCCTCTTACTCTAAAGATATACACCGATCCACTTACGTCGTTCGTCTTCACCCTTTTCTCCACTTGAATGGCAATTTTGACATCGATTATAGCACGGTTTGTGGACACACGTTCTCAGCGGATGGTATTCGAGAATACTTAAAGACGAGTGACAAATGTCCCAAAACGGGTGAGCTTGCACTGAAAACAAACTGTAGCTTATTTCAAACTAATAGTCCTTCCTAGGTTGCAATGAGCTTATATCGATGAATGTGCTGAAACTAGATAAAGCGATACAAAAGAAAGCGATTGCAGCTCAGAGACGCGCGGACAAGGATACTGAAAGGGATTCGGATATTGATGACGATGATGATTAAGCGTGGCGGAGGACGTTGGCCTTCTTGTGGTTGGATTTATGCCTTTATTCTGTTTTATTCGTACTTTATGCTTTCTTGCTTCCCCGTATCACACAAACATATACTTCGTAACTTTCAGCCTTTAAAGTACTCTACCTTTAATACCACAACCACCTCTTGCCCGTGCCAGGGGTATGCTCATTCAACTCATCGTCGACAGCACGGAACTCTAGCAGACTGTGTTTAGTCTAGTTAAGCATCGACTAAAAATTATTTTCACTCACTCCTCGGGAACAGTAGAAAGTACGCCACATGTCGTGGGAGTGATGGAAAAGGCATTGGACAAGTTGAACAGCCGCAAACCCCACTCCAGCATGTGGACTTGCCAGTAATGCTACCCAAGATGAAACAGTTTTCTGCTTGGCAGCAGATTCAATAGTCGGCCGAGCGCATACTGGTGTTGAACAGGCGCCCATCGAATGCAACACGCAACATGTGACACCTAGGTCAAGGCGCTTCGTTCGGCTGGACCACGCCACCGCCACAGGAACACCGAGCCTCTAACCGCACTGCATCGAGCCCACAGGTCTCAGCAGCGTTTTTTTCCTGAAGTGTAGAACCCATATGTACAAGGTGTGACTTATGGATAGATTGTAGAGTGAAGGGCTCCCAGTACCCCTCTTGGACGCGGGGGCCAAGCTGCTGGAAAAGATGTGGTGCACCATGCTGCAACAGGGAAGTCTAATATAACCTTTTATAGGAATTATGTTGTCGAGAAGCACCAAACGAGTCATCACCTGGGATCCTTGCGCCACTATATCCGCGAAAAGCCGAACGCTCGCACAAGGCACAACACCATCGTACAGCCCGATTTTTGATCGACAGACCATCTGGACGAGGCGCCTCCGTCTTGGCGGAGGGTGCGTTCTGCCTCCGCCGGTCTACCTTTACAGTTCATGCCCGAAGCACGAATATATAATTTGGTGTATTCATTAGACCTAACGATACAAGCCTCCTACCTATCACTCCAGCTCCTCGATTTTTATATGGCTCCTATCAACGACTCTGCTCTCTCGGCCCTGCGCTCCGAGCTTTCTCCCCAGGCTACCATCAGTTTTCCTGGAGACGCTACATATACTACGAAACGTTGGGCTCGAAACGCTGAAAAACCGGCCGCTGTTATTATTTGCCCTGCTACGTCCGAGGATATCGTGCAAATTCTAGCGTTTGTTCAAGGCAAAGGGGCGTACTCTGCTCAAGAGAAACTCGACTTCGCGGTCAAGGTAGGCATCCATGGTCTCAAAGCTCGAGTGCTGGCATTTGGCTAACTGTTGTATCTGTAGAGCGGTGGACATAGTCCTTCTGGGGCATCCAGCTTGGAAGGCGGTCTTGTAATTGACTTGCAGCCTAATATGCACGGTGTTCGCATTGATCCGGATGACAAACTTGCGTATGTCAAAGGAGGATCCGTTTGGGGAGAAGTAGACGAAGCATCGATCCAATATAGTATACCCCTATTCGCCGCCTCGTCAATCCAACGCTTTACTGATACTGGGGTCCAATCTAGGTCTTGCTGCGGTTGCCGGAACCGTGAATCATACTGGAGTTGGTAAGTCTATTAATTGTCTGAATACATGGTAGATTTCTTAGCTTACTTTGCCTTCCAGGCGGGTCAGTATAGTGCTATTCCACTGAAGACATCGCGACTGATTGCTGTTGACAGTCTTACACTCGGTGGCGGTTTTGGTTGACTTACTGCCTCGCATGGCTTGGTCATCGACAACCTGGTCCAGGCGACCGTAGTCACTGCCTCGGGCGACATTCTTACAGCTTCCGACTGCGAGAACCAAGAACTCTTCTGGGCGATCCGAGGTGGAGGAGGTAACTTCGGAGTCGTAACTGAGTTTGTTTATCGACTCCATGAGCAGCGTCCAGATGTTTATACGGCTAGTACGTCTCCCCTTTTTGTCGCTCAGATGTATCTCACTAATAGATCTACAATTAGCGCTCATATATCCTGGTGCGCTTGTCGAACCACTTTTCAACGAGCTGAATGCTTGGATGAAGGAGCGAACGATTCTCGAGAACGTGCTTGTAGTGTTTGCCATCGGACCAGGTGACCAGGTAGGGCCCATTATCCTAGGGTTTCAGTCTTGGTTACTGATGTGGCCGAAAAGCCCGTTATGATCGTTCAACTGGTATACAACGGTGACTCCGAGGAAGGCGCGAGGAAGTTCGAGCGCTTTGTCAAACTTGGACCATTTGTGAACCAAGCTGAAACACTTCGTAAGTCTTGTTCAAAGCCCAGCGACAATTCACCAAACTAAAAGTCAACTCGTTACCTAGCATATGTCAAGCTCAATGGCATGATGGTCAGTAATATCTATATTTAATTTGGATCTTGCTGACGAATTGGTGTAGAACCATCATGCCCCACCTGGTGAAAACCGGCTGTTCCGTGGTAACTTCATCCCTGAAACCCCCAATGGCGTACCTGTCTCGCTTGCTGCTGGCCTTCTCAACTCTTTGGTCGACATGGTAAATAAGCACCCCGCAGCCAAGAAATCTATGGCATTTGTAGAGCTTTATCATCCGGCCAAATTGGCATCAGTAGCAAGCAACGCCACTGCGTACCCGCATCGTGACCCGGTATGTCTCTCTCCAAATTAATTCTACGAATTTCCTCACTTCAGCCTACCAGTCATTCAACGTGCTTTTTATAACAAACTGGAGTGAAGACTCGTTTTCGGGCAAGGTACCCGACAACCTTCGAGCCTGGGACCGAGTATTTATGGACCTACGAAGCGAGCATTTCGCTCCTGAACTCATCGCACAAGGTGGATATACCAATTACTTGGACGAAGATAGTCAGATGGCGAGCAATGGTGTGGCTAATCGGCGGTTCGGAAGCAACTTCCCCCGTTTGGCTGAAGCAAAGCGCAAGTATGACCCGAATAACCTGTTTAGCAAGGTATTTAGTTATTTTGTCTCATTGGTTAGACGTAATCGCTGACGAAACATTTAGTGGTTCCCAATTATGGCTGCACCAACGGCTTAAGTTGATTATGAGTGAATGTATGCGCGTGTGTTGAGAGGTCTCTGTTTTGTAAATACGTAAAATGACTCTGGGTT
Source organism: Ceratobasidium sp. 428 (assembly GCA_019623705.1). NCBI lineage: Eukaryota > Fungi > Basidiomycota > Agaricomycetes > Cantharellales > Ceratobasidiaceae > Ceratobasidium > Ceratobasidium sp. 428. The sequence continues at coordinate 1,254 of WSTJ01001868.1, read as the reverse complement.
GAGGTCATATAATCTATCTGATAGGATACTTGTTGCGAACGAAATTCCTCGATTATATCTGGGGTTCCCTGGGTCCTATTTGGGTATGGAAGACCACATCACCCTTCTCTCAGGGCCACCCATGTCCTGTGTCCTGGTCTTCTGGATTCTATCCGACATCTGGCTGCAAGTTGTAGCGCATAGGCTCAGCGTCTGACTGATTCGTCATACGCCACGACTCCAGAAAAGCCAGACTGTTAGCAGAATTGTCCACAACGTGCAACATGGAAAGCCTCACACAGCTGATTTTTGAGTAAAGGTGGTATCAGGAAGCATCAAACACGCTATCACCACGGACCGTGGCGCCGCTATACCCGGAAAAAATGGAACGTGTGCCGAGCACAAAGACTCGTACAGCCTTATTTTTGATCGGTCGATCATCCAGACGAGGCAATGCATCTCCGCCTTGGCCGTGAGTGCTCTGCCTTACGGGTCGTTGTACCTTCACGATTCATGCCCGAAGTACGGGTATATAACCTGACGTGCTCATTAGAGGTAAAAGCACGATACCTTTACCTGCCCAATTCTTCGACCTACTATGGCTCCAATCAACGAATCTGCACTCTCAGCTCTACGCGCCGGGCTGTCTTCACAAGCTTCTATCAGCCTTCCAGGAGACGCTACATACACAACAAAACGCTGGGCTCGGAACGCTGAAAAGTCGGCTGGGATAATAGTTTGCCCTGCAACACCCGAGGATGTCGTCCAAATCTTGAAGTTTGTTCAAGGTAGAGGAACCTACTCCGCGCAGGAGAAACTTGACTTTGCAGTCAAGGTACGTATTCATGGTTTCACAATCCGAAAATCGATATTTAGTAAATTTTGGGTTGGCAGAGTGGTGGGCATAGCCCTTCTGGGGCTTCCAGCTCAGAAGGTGGCCTCGTCATCGACCTACAGCCCAATATGCATGGTGTTCGTGTTGATCCAGACGCGAAACTTGCATATGTCAAAGGCGGGTCGATTTGGAAAGAAGTGGACGAGGCCGCGTTCGAATATGGTACGACCAATTCACCATCTTGTCAATTTGCGGCTCCACTAACATCGATAAATAAAAGGTCTCGCTGCTGTTGCAGGAACTGTAAATCATACTGGCGTCGGTGAGTCTGCTGTGTTAAATGCAATGAAAGATTTTTAACTCACTCTATCTGACATCTAGGCGGGTTAGTATATTATCTTATTGATGTAATTGTGACTGACCGCGATTAGACTCACACT
>WSTJ01001867.1:0-10452 GCA_019623705.1 Ceratobasidium sp. 428 | reverse complement strand
TCCAAGTCTGCGGTCCGGCCCAAGACGAGCAGCAACCACTCGGGGTCTGGCACCCCGCCCCAGATGATGCTCGACCCCCGCCCGCGCTCTCCTAGTACCCCGCCGTCGCGCCCGGGTATTCTCCACCGGCGGACTCATTCTGCTGGCACGCATGTGAGTCTACAAGTTTATATTACTATGGATTGACAGCTAACGCAGCAAGCTTGCCCCAGTTCAAGCTCCCCCGTCTGCTATCGATCCAATCGGAACTGGCCAACCCAGGCGACTCTGAGCTCAAGTCTGAAGCTTCGTTCCAACGACTGCTCGCGTCCAACGCGGACCTGCCTAGCGCGCTCGTCCGGACGCCTCATCCGCGCCGGCGGGACCGCGGACGGTTCCCGGAGGTCTACCTCGACGAGGACGAGGCGGTGGAAAGTGAAGACGATGACGACGACTTGGGCCCTGCTCATGCGTCTGGCTCGAACGAGGCGCTCTCGTCGATGAGACCCACCCCGGCTTCCCAAGGGGCAGATGAGTTCACGATGGATGACATACTTGATAGCCCTGCGCGGATGGACGTCGACATGGTATGCTTAGTCTCTATCTCTTTGTCACATTTGTCTCTGATCATAGCTCTCCTAGGGGTCGTATGGCTCGCCGCCCGTGCTCGGCTCGCTGTTCGCCATGAAAGGATGGCGCCAAACCCCTCCCCCGACCGTAGCACCTTCCCGAATTGGAAAACGGAAACGTCAGTCCCTCTCACCCTTACCATCCACTCGCCACACAAAACCAACTGACACCTCTCCCCTTAGTCGACGAACGATACGAGCCCTACCCACAAAAACGCCCGCGCGGCATCTCCCCGACCTCGTTCTCCAACAACGCCTCCACGAACCCATACATCCTCCCACCCGGGATCGTACCACGTTCGCCCATCACCACTGCCGCGCCACGTCCCACCCCAAGCGCGCTCGCGCCTTCTCCGCCCATCGCGATACCGCACGCGCGGAACGGCACGATGGGGTGCCACACGCCTACGCCGAGCGCATATACCTCAGGGAGTATGATGTTGTACGGATCGCCTATTTCGTCGTCGCCCATATTGAGGCCTGTTCGTGGGCTTGGGCTTGGCGTGAATGGGAACGGGAGTCGGGAGGAGAGGGAACGGGAACGAGAGGTCGACGGAGCTGGGAATGGTGTCAAGCGGTTAGATTTGGGTGCGTAGTAGGGGATACCCCCTTTCAAAAGGACTCGGTTTTTCTTTTTCCTCTGTTTGGCTGGGTCGAACCCGTCTTTAGACTTTTCTTTCATTATTCCCCTTCTCTTTCTCCTTACATCTTTTTTCTTTTTTATCTTTCTTGGAGCCTGGATCAAAGTGAAACAACAAGTAGGAAACCGGTTATTGACCCGCTTTTAATATTCGGCTCTTTGCTCATGGGTAATTAATCGGTCTGTCTCGCTGTGTAATGGTTTTCTTTCTTTTGCTGTAACTGTACTGTAGCCTGGAGTTAGGAGGCGTGTGGGTAGTGATGTTATGTATGCATCGTTTTTAATGTATTTTACGTGTCTCGCATGGGTGCTATTGACAGGTTGATGAACTTTTTTCCGTTGAGTTTTTTGTGCCGTTGGTTCGCCGGCTTTATTAATGAGAAGGATGTGCATGGGCTCAGCGGTCTGAAAAGCGGGTGGTTCCAGAAGGTTAGCCGATAGTTGTGGTAAATCGGAATGTTAAGCAAGTTCTCAGTGGTCCAACGGTCAAGACTCGTGCCTGTCACGCACGCAACCGGGGTTCGACTCCCCGCTGGGAAGCTTCTCTTTTTGTTGGACTCTCGAGCGGGCATGTATTTTTAACTTGATTATGGAGCCTACCTATCTTGTTTTCGGATAATTTGTTCAAGGGTTTAGGGGTGGGACAATGGTGAGACGCAATTTAAGCACTTGAGTATGGTTTCTCCGTTGTGATTCGTGAGTGGATATATGCGTGTTACAGTATGTCACAGTGAAGAATGAACCACTTAACTCCCTACTATCAATGAGGTGCTTCAGAGTCGTGCGTCAGCTACTTTACAAAAAAATTCCTTGTGCGTAGAACTACAAGCGTACATAGGACCCGGGGGCCCTAGAGCCGTTTCGGACAAGCCGAACGTTAGGGGGTGTACGCTCGTCTAATGGTCATCGCCTCAAAAGGTGGAAAGGGGCTACTCACACCGTTGCTAGATCGACTCGATCACAGATAAATCAGGAGCCTCGAGCATCGTCTTATCTCACACGGCATAGATACACTTTTCAATAGGAGTGTTGCGCTAATAAAGCTGTATGTATGCGCTTTATCTACGATTTTCGTGGTGAACATGGGCCGAGAGGAATCATAGCGTGGCGTCCCACGTTTGGCTCGTAGATTTTTGTACGCCATGCGATCTTCACGTTTGATCCTCGGCGTGGTAAACGCCTCAAGTGTATAGGGGGCGGGGTTTGCGCTGGCATCCAACGGTGCGGAAGAGGGCTTTGTTGATCTACAAGTAGGTTCTGTATATGAGAAGATCTGGATTAGGAGTGGTCCAGCGGGCACTTTTTATTCATTGAAGCTGCTGCTTTCTCTCAGGTCTGGATACGATGTAGACGTCATTTTGTCAAGTTACCACCTGGGACCTAAGCTATTCGCTTACCTGTTATTTCTCTCATGATACTCTGATCTTGAAGGTTACTTCTTGAACACTCCTTTCTTACGCGTAGATTTGGATGTGAACCGTGAGTCGCCGCTCGAGGCATAGCTTTCGTATTGGGTAATAGTCACGTACTGGAGCCGGAAGCTAGTGCAAGCCTTAGTTTGTCCCTGGCTCTCGAATCATTTCCTCAAAGATTTCCCACAGTATTGAGGTGCTGTATTGGCCACCCGGTAGCGTTTATGCGTCGGAACGGTCGTATCATATTATACTGAAGCATTGCTAAGCTCAGCCAAAACCATAGCTAATTGGTAATTACGGACTTTAACTCTTTTGTTTGCCTTTGTTTCAACTCTCCTTTGGGTTTCTTCGCTCACCGCGTCCGTATCGGCTCATTCTATGCCATGTGTATGGCCGACAATCTTGAGACTTCCTTAGAGCACAGAAGAGATGAACGCATACACTCGGATTTCAACACATCAGTCAAGCTATCTCGGCAACAAATTACGCAATTACCGTTCGTAGACCATTTTAGCAAGCCTTTTGAAGATTTGGCGATGTTCTGTCCTATGGTTGTGCCGTCACATGGTGTACCTTTGACGACCCGATCGGGAGAGGCTTTTGCTGTACTGGCTAAAACCTGGGTGTATTTAAGTGTGCCGCCTGTGGTCCAGTGGCTAACCCTTCCTTCACTAGCTCCCGACTACACGCTTGACACTCCCACTGGGTCTCAACCGTACAGTCCAAATGGCCTCAGAAAAACATCCAACTAAAATACACTTCAACGCTGATGCTCTTTCCCCTCCACGCTTTGCCCACTCACCAGGCTTGTTTCCTTTTCTTTCCCAAGCTTATCGAAAGCCGCTTACCGAAGGAGATTCTACGGCGAGCTCCGACAGCTTTAGCCACATCGTTGACTCCGCGGTGCCGTCGGATACAGAGATCGTGTCATCGGTTCATTCATCGCCTAGAGCAGAGTCGCCCCAGCTTAGCTACGAAACTGACTCCGAGCCCCCTGGCGACGCGGAGGAGCCGTTTACCGACCACGATATCAGTGAGCTCAACGACGACCCCGCGAGAAATTTACCTCCACAGGTCAGTCTTCATTTGAATTCCTCAGTGATATATTTCAAGGCTTAAAACGACTCTCCCTACTGCGCGTTGAAACATCTTTATGGGGTTGGCAGTCATGCGAGTGCCCCAAGCCCTACGAGTCCCGTCGTAGACCGACAAGTGGTGTAATCAACTTCGCTGGAGGGCGCGCGCATCCGAGGCACTATTATTCGGACGGTCATTTTACTTTTGAGGTAATTGCCAGTCTACATATGCTCTGCACCATAGGTTAACACCCCCGAAGGTAGAAGGTATACTCTATCGCATACATCGCCATATCGGCGAGATATCATCCGCTTTTGCAAGTGCTCTAGCTGTTGGAGATTGCCCATGTCAATCTTTCCACCACCAAGAAACGGGTCTCTCGGTGTCTATACATCAGCCGACTCGCATGGATACGACAATCAGTACCGTCGAGATTGAAGCACTGCTAGATCTCCTATATACACCGTGGGTCTTTTACACAAGTTTCCTTGGTTAAAATACTCCGAAGCTAATCACCATTCAGGTTCTATGGTGTGAAGGGTATAAAGCCTGAAACTTATCGCCTCGCGTTGCCACTATGTATCAAATGGGGCCTTGAGGAACTGCGTGTTGCCATTCTATCCGAGCTGGAGAAAGGCATGGACTTGTTTGATCGCTACGCCCTAGCACGCGAGTTGAACATCCCAGAGTGGGAGAGATATTGCCTTTCTGCACTAGTGATTCGACCCATGGGACTCACGCTTGACGAAGGTCGTCGATTGGGTGTCGATGCGGTAGTGTTCATTTCAACGCTGCGAGAAGATGCGCGGACTCGCAGTCAGTGCCTACATACATGTGTCTCGTGCGATCTGAAGAAGCGTTCCACTGGGCGGAGTGTTGATATTGCCTTTGTTCATGGGCGGGTTCAGGAATGGATGGAGCGTACGAGATGATGGTTTTTTTTTTTTGCGCAACTTCTTGGACGGATAAATGCTCCTTAGGGTTGCGAAGAATGTGAATGCGCTACTGTGTCTCGCTGAGATTTTTTTTTTTTTTTTTGGCCATTTAGCGTGTCACCGTAATGATGTTTTTTGTTCGTCCCACCCGCTGTGGCGAGATTGTAGCGATGTGGCTATGATGTGGCTAAAAGCATAATCTCCGATCATCAAAGGATCGAAGAAGCAACTTTACACCGCCGCCATAAAGGTGCTTATAACCAAAAGAGGCAATCCTATGCAAGCCCAGCGTCCTAAACCCATCCACCACCTACTGTCCATATCCCAGAACTCAAAGCCGCTAGACGCGTCAATCGACGTTCGCATACGAATACTCTACTAACTGAACTTGTCTTCTTCCCGTTATGGCCGCCCAGCGACACGCCGTGCAGGCGCTGAACCAGCAGTTCATTATTGATGCCGAATACACCTTCGTCAAAGAGCTTGGTCAGGGCGCGTATGGATGCGTGTTGGCCGCCAAACATCGCAGGTCGGGCGAAGGGTGCGCGATCAAGAAGATCACAAACATATTCACTAAGGTTTGTTATTCTGGTTAAATGCACCAGTCCATTTGCTCATATTTCGTTCCTTGTGTAGCGTATTTTGACCAAGCGTTGCCTGCGCGAGATTAGGCTGTTACACCACTTTAGGGGGCACAAGAACGTGAGCTTAGTCTCTAGTCAAGAAGTACTACGGTCTTGCTCATTGGCTTGGCGCTTTCGCCTCAGATTACGTGCCTCTACGACATGGACATCGTCTTTGACTCTGCTGGAAACTTCAACGAGGTCTACCTCTACGAAGAGCTGATGGAGGCCGATTTGCACGCGATTATTCGCTCTGGACAGCCTCTTTCTGATGCACACTTCCAAAGCTTCTTGTACCAAACGCTCTGCGGCCTCAAGGTATCCTCACCCCCTTCCCGATTTAGTTCCGACTCTAACCGAAATAATTTGTAGTACATTCACTCGGCCAACGTCCTTCACCGTGATCTCAAGCCTGGTAACCTGCTCGTTAACGCCGATTGCGAACTCAAGATTTGCGACTTTGGGTTGGCACGCGGGTACGTTCCGTCTGGACAAGATGCGAGGAACAGCTCGTCGGCGAATCAAGGATTTATGACGGAGTATGTGGCCACGAGGTGGTATCGTGCCCCGGAGATTATGCTGAGTTTTGCTAATTATGTGAGTTGTGCGGGGATGTCGGTTAAGCGGTGGGGTGCTGATCAGTGACTGGGCACGGGTTAATTTAGACAACTGCTAGTGAGTGGTTGAATAGGGTTCTGGCTTGTGGGCTGGGCTAATGCTATATGCTCGTATAGTTGACGTCTGGTCGATCGGGTGTATCCTCGCTGAGCTGCTCGGCGGCAAGCCGATCTTCAAGGGTAGAGAGTGAGTCGAGAGTAAACCTATCTTAGTGCTTTGGAACCTGATTCCTTTTGTGTCAGCTATGTCGATCAACTCAACCAGATCCTTCATCATCTCGGTACTCCAAGCGAGGATACCCTGCGTCGCGTTGGTTCCCCTCGCGTGTGTATTTATCTATTTTTGTTTTGGTGCTTGACTTACACAAAGAGGTCGAAACTTTAGGCCCAAGATTACATTCGCTCACTCCCAATCAAGCCGCGTATCCCGTTCAATCACCTTTACCCGCATGCCAACCCACTTGCGATCGACCTCTTGGGCAAGCTCCTTGCCTTTGATCCTGCCAAACGCATCAGCTGCGAGGAGGCGTTGGCCCACCCTTACTTAGCCGTGTGGCACGACCCCAATGATGAACCTGAATGCTCCTCGGTATGTTTTAAACAGCTCGTGCCTGCGGTGTTTCTGACAACATACATGGTAGACTTTTGATTTCGGATTTGAAGACGAAGACTCTGTAGAGGGTATGCGTCAGTTGATCGTGGATGAGGTCAATACTTTCCGCGCTGCTGTTCGGTCGCAAGCTCGGGCTGCCGGAGGGGCTAAGCGACAAGAGACGTGCGTATTGACTCCATACACATAGAACCTAAGCGAACTCACCTTCGTGATTCATATGACGTATAGACTACCTGTGCCATCCCGCGAGGAGGTTATCAACTCGCCGATAGCTGACAATGTACCCGCCAACGGCGCAACCTCCAACTACACGAGTGCTGGACGGGCGCCGTCGCCTGTCATGGATGATCCGTCGGAGGAGCTGGCGAGGCAATTGGAGCAACAGCTTGGGCGGTGATTAGATTGGGACACATTGCAGGTTGAAAGGGCTATAGGATATAGTGTTAGAATGTCAAAGAACGATTTTTGGATATATGTGTTGTGAATTGTTGAAATCAAGCATTTGATCGGCTTTGCGATATGCGCGATGCTCAAGCAAGACGCCTTGATAATTACAGTGGCTTGCGCGTCAGAACCGGGCTTTGTCATTATTCCCGCTCTCAAGGCGGGATTAGTATGGTTTGCCAAGGCCGCAGAGCGTGCACGTTAACTCCGCGGCGGCTGATTAATCATATGTTGATCAGTGGCGAGGGCACATTCTGGACTTAAGTCAGCACGTGCGACAGCGTCGGCGATGACCGACAACGGTAATAGCACAATCATGCTATCAGCAGGCCAGCTGAATGACGATGCGAGGCTGACATGAGATGTATGGAGCGAAGCAAGCAGATTCATGCGCGCATACAGACTAAATTGACTATAAAACGGGGGTGGCCTGCTGCCCACATCCACCATCATCTAGCTGCAGCTACCTCACTTGTCTCCAGCTACTATCACTTGCACTCAATCCATACTCAACTACATCACTTGCTATGGCTGTCTACAACTTTGCGTACACTGCCCCATTCCCCAAGGACACCAAAATCACGAAGGAGCAGGCCTTTGAGGCCCTCCGCATCAAGTCTCGCGAGCCAATGAAGTTTGTACCTGCGATCGTCGCATGTGAGGTACTCGAAGAAACCCCTACGTTTATCAAACGCAAGGCAACAACCAAAGATTCTAGAGTTATGGTTGAGGACATTGACTTGTACAAACCAGCCCTGGTAAGCTCTTATCTTGACTTCGTTCAACCGGTATACTTATTGGACGAGTAGGTGACGTTCAAATCCGATATGGGGTCTTACGTGACCAACTTGATATCTGAGAACGCTGAAGGCGACAAGCTCTTGACGTTCACATTTTCCTTCCCGATCCCGCCACACATCCAGCCTGGAAGCGAGGAGGAAACGACATGGAAGCGCGGCATGTTTGAAGGGTCTTCGAATGCTGTGAACGGGAGTGTGAAGCAGACCTTGGAGTTGTTCGAGGCAGGAAAGTTAAACTAGCAGGCTTATGACGTCAGTGCAGTGGTCCCGAAATGAATTTGTAATTCAAGATATAAAGTAGATTTTCTGTTTTGAAAGAGTATATGCATGTCTGCGCTCCATCTTGTTCATCCGGACGTTGCAACTCCATCAGAAGTTATATAAGCCCGACTTGACCGGCAAGATTATGCTGCAAATGATATTTTGCGATAGGGATGCACAGAAATTGCCAAGTAGACCTGGATGGGCATGTCGGCCCAACGAAGTCGTGGAACTAGCAGCTCATATGGCAGTGCGGGAGAAAACTGACCGAGAGAATGTAGGCGCGCATATAGGTGACCAAAGTGTACAAAAGGCGTCGGATTGTCTACTGCCAGCATCTGCCATCAACTTCATACGCTACGCTCCATACTCCGATTTACTACTCATAATCTCAACCAGAATGGAGTTTTATAACTTTGGTTATACCGCCCCGTTTCCCAAGGACACAAAGATTACCAAGGAGCAGGCGTTTGAGGCCCTCCGTCACAAAGCCCGTGATCCCGTAAAATTCGTGCCTGTCATCGTTGGATGTGAACTCCTCGAGGAGACTTCTACCTTCATCAAGCGCACAATGACGACCAGGGACGGGAATACCATTGAGGAGTATATAGATATGTATGATCCGTGCTTTGTAGGTCTTGTTCTATTTCCCCAGTCGTTGACTAATTATTAGCGAAGATCTCGTTCAAGGGTAGTAACGGTGCTATGGTAATGAACTCGATTGTTGAAGACAAGGAGGGATGCATGTTTTTGGCGTTCTCTTTTTCCTTCCCAGTGCTCAAGGGTCTAGCACCTGGGAGCGACGAGGAGGCAGCTAAAAAGCAGGAGTGGTACAAAATAGGCAAGGATGCTGTGGAAACAAGCATAGTGACTACGTTGGAGATGCTTAAAGCTGGAGAGTTGTGATGTGGATCGAGGAAACTTGTAACGATATGCACAGTGGAACCGATTGAAAAGGCGAAATACTATTACGTATTATTGATAAATGGCGTGTCAATCTCGAGAAACCCTGTTGTAGAAGTCTGAAGAGAGCGGATGAGGTCATGTGACGTTGTTGCGTTCTAGGGACCAGCACGGTTGACAAAGCCCCGGTGACTTTGCGGTGGCTCCGTGGTGTAAGCGTGGTGTGGCGGTGGATTCCCTCGTGGTGGTATTTGAAATCCACCACACCACACCACCCACCGTTTAGTCATACCGGGCCCAACCACGGTGCTGTCTCATATATGCATCTGTCCATGACATTTGTAGTGCGAGCTCGAATGTTAGTGGAATGCGTCAAATTTGATACAATGAGCCCACCTGCAAGACTTGCAGTAATCCTCAGGGTGCGTATTATTCTCCTTGAGAGGTGTATGAGCAATATGAATAAATCTGCGATCGAAGATAGAATTACGACGCTTGCAACCTCTTTTGGCGCGCATTTAAGCTGGATCTTTAATTTGATCCCTAGAGACATAAATTGAGGTCCTAAAGCACGATTTCAACAAGCCAAAAGCGCTCGGTTAAAGCGCATCTCAAAAATGATCCCGTTTAGATGATAGGCTATGGCGATCTCTCCCCGTTTTGGTCTGTGATGCTGGATTCGACACCCACTCAACATGTTTTGCACTGACCACCTTACTACACCTAGTAGGTGGTTTTCATGTAGAATGAGCTCAGGGTAGCAATTGTAGCTAATGACCGTATTCAGCAACTTTAGACGACGCTGAAAAAACTTTTTTGGCTGGTTAAGTGACCTTGAATCGCTCTCAACACAACGCTCGAGTTCTGGTACAAGACATCTTCGCCACCAGGTGTTCGAGAAGTGGTCTCGGTGACAACAGAGAGTGAGGAGCGTCAAATCCGATTTATGAAGCAATTTACATATACCTAAAAGAGCGTTATGACTCATATTTACTGTCTACCACGGACCACCACGACCGCATCGGGAAGAACCACGCCCCGCGCAGCTGATTTCAAATCAACCACGACGGCTACCGGTATCACGTAATCTCCATGGACCCCACCACGCGGCCTTCCGGGGCCACCATGCAGGTCCCTATTGCGTTCACGCCACACGTGACTGTCCCCAACTTCAACTGGGCCACCGTCTGTTCGGAAAGGGTTAGTAAAAGTGTGCTTTTCTAACGCGTGTACTGCGTGTAGCTGATACCGATACTGCTACATAGCAGATCCAACTTCTTAATTGGCTCATGACTTGTGACGCATGATCTGCGCTGAAACCGATTGATACCATTTTGTCACTCGCAACCACTACTACAACATCCAATATGCCGGTATCACCGTAAGCCGCTAGCTTCTGTTGGAGGCAAATGCTGAACGCATACTTTAGCTCTACCATGTACAAATCTCACGCCCCTGTTATCAACCCCTTCGACAAGCTCACCCAAAACCAGTTCGACTCCTACGTCTCCAATAT
>WSTJ01001866.1:0-10455 GCA_019623705.1 Ceratobasidium sp. 428 | reverse complement strand
CAGAACTCCAGCTCTCCACGGGGTATTTATGAACTTCGACTCTGAGAATACGGTGTTTCTTGCATAAGGAAGACTTCCCAATTGGTCGTCCAAAACACGAGACCACAAGTGCACGAGGACATGGACCGCCGGAACGGATATCAAATGAAAGCCAAGCATGTGTCAGGATAACCTAGATGTGGATAGGGCGCTTTGTATGGAACGGCAGCAAATCCTACTGGTTAGCGGCTGGTGTAAGTAACCCCATTAGGACATTGCACCGAACAAGAATGTTGTTGGCTGGGCGGCACCGCCACATAAGGATTCAAAGTTGTTTGTGGCACTAAGAATATCCTACCAACTTCGGGTAGGTCTCCCATAGAACTAGATCAGGTCGTGCATAGCTTGGTCTGTCCCAGAAAGGTGACGGACTAGGCGTTTGGTTTGCGCTGAATTTCGAACGATTGCGAGAGCAGAGAGCTCCAGGAAGGAGTATTTTTAGTTTGCCAAGACTTGGTTGTTTAAAGCCAAGTTTCCCCAGAAGACTTGTGAGGTTTTAGATGTAAAACCAAAGGGTGTGCTACACCAGGAGCCTAAGTTGACTTTGAAAACGTCGTAATATGAAAGCTTTGCAGCGGTCGTTTCTGACAAGTTTCAAACTCTCACGTGACGAGGAGCTGAACAAACAAGAACACGCAAAAGCGCTCCTTGGCTCAAGATAGCATGGGATACATTAGCAACTAAAGAGGGTAAATGAGGCAAACAAAAGTGGTCATGACTCTGGCACTAAGACTCCTTGGCTTCGAATGGTATTTTCCCGAGCCGACATTATCCGTGACACGCGTTCGATCTCAGTGTTAAGAACCCAAACCCACGCATCGCGTTCCAAGCGGCTACGAGCCTTGCAAATGAGGAGACTGTGTTTCCCGCTCAAGGGAGCAATAAGTGGCTCGCTTTTCGGAGCAGGTTCGGAGGGTAAGAGGGGATCGGCAGGCTTGTGAACGTTGTGTGGGCGATACCAGATTATAAATGTTGTATCCTCCTCGCTAGTGACTAGCGTGAGGCTCTGGCGAAGAGATCAGAGCCGATTACTTACCTGTCGTCCGATTCCAGCCCGTCTTGATATCTACGGGGTATCTTTTGCCGAGAATCTACCCCTACTGCTCGGGGCAATGACCTCATGGCGATCTGGCCTACATGCGGCGGCGTCCGTGTTGGGGCATAATCTCTAAAATTTGCGGGACAAAAACGCACCTGAATAAACATACGCATCGACGAGATTGATCGTGCGAGAATGGTGATGATAGGAGGCAACGTTGGGAGTAATGTGGAACAGGATGAGATGGCCACCAGTAAGAACGTGGAAAAGATGTCTAGTCATGCGTAGGTAAGATTACTCGCAACCCTGTAATGCGTGCTTACTTGAACGCTTTCCTAATACCTTTCTTCGTATACAGGCGCCCCCCTTTGACAATTGCCCGACAGCCCTCGATTACACACCAGTTCCAGAACTAAACACTACGTTAACTCGAAATAACAACTCCAAGATATTGACTTTGTACCTTAGCCAAGTACGGAGATGCTCCATCCGGAACATACCCTACGTGACACGCATATATGAGGTAAAATTTTCACTGCTCAACTATTCAAGCGCGTACCTTCAGGCGCTTCTTGTTTTCCGGGCTTCGGTATTGTGAATCGCGCTCGTCCTTGCGTCGCGAACACTAACTCCATCTCATCCCTGGCGTCCACTCGATGTCGACGAGTCCAGTATTTGATTAAATCCCGTAAACGAGTAATCCACTCAAGACAAAACTTCCTAGAGTACGTCTAGAATGGTGTAAGTGTGTGAACTTATGGCCACAATCTAGATTTAAAATTACCTCAAATCTAACGACTCTACCTGAGCGCATGACTAACTCAAATGATCGTTTCATCTTTAGCCTCATCTTATCCTCACTCTTGGACAGAAAGTCCTCTCCACCCTCGTCCTCTTCGTCTGATTGATCCGCCTGGTCAACCCATTGACAATTGTCACCATCCTCTTCTACGGCGTCGTTTGGAAGAGGGTTGGCCCGCGTAGCGCCGATATCTATAGGTCCAACAGAAGGGTTGAGTTCAACGGCCCTACGCACCGCAAGAATACTGCGCAAGTCGATATAACCGTCCGCATCTAAAATCATAGACCTCCCTCTTCTGAGCTCTCTCTCCCGTGCGAGTTTGCATCCGCTAGCATCAAGCGGGGCTTGGTATAGAGCGGGAAGCATGGGTGGTTCAGCATCGGCATAACGCAGAGTGAATAGATATCCGTCGTGTGAGACAATGTAAACATTGGTCTTGACTAAAGTCTTGGGCTTAATACGATGAAGATATCCTTCAACCGCTGGAGGTTCTTCTATATTCAGACAGCATTAATAGTGATAAGTTGTAGTTGACCCAAAGTTTGCTTGCCTAGGGTACTGCCGTCTGTTAGCGCAACGTGAGTTGGGGCGTGTAGCCCTAGCCGAATCTCCAACTGCGAGGGCAATCGTGGCTGCGAAATGTGTCTTAGTTTGGGTAACGGAAACTATCGATCTACTCACCTGTCTCAGTGCTAATCCGTACAGTACTTGCCAATCGATTTCTTTGCCCTGCTCATCTATCTCTAGCCATACCCAATCAAGCTTGCTTTCTTTCCTCCAAGCAAGCTGCAGCTTAGCACCTCGAAATGCCGGAGATTCCATCATTGTATCCCAATCGGGGAGACTCCGCAAAGAACGTCCGCAAGCTTCGATGAGATATGACCGGGTAAAGCGCTTCCATGAATCGTTCGGGGCCCAGCGACTCAGGTCCGGAATGTCGACCCGAACTCGCGTTCCTAAGGCCGGGCAGTGGATATCGATTGTTTCAGGCAGTTCGCCCCCCAGGTGCCTCCTGTACGAGAGTTACGTGGAGATCAACAGAAATATTAAAACAACGCACCACAGGCTCCATGTCCAATCCAGCGCCCTCGTGCGACTTTTCACCTTGAATACAAAAATGTTGGTACCAATGGGTGCACGGTGAAACCGGGCGCGCTTAGATGTAGAACCTGTTCGCACCGGCGTTGGAGGGCAGGTCAGACAGAACGTAAGATCGACATGGGAATATGGAGATATGCTTGTGATCGCTCTGTCGAGCGGAATTATGAATGCTAGATCCTTATGGCCAATTATTCGCTCCTTGCCTGGGGTTGTCTATAAAATCCAAGTCAGTAACCGCCACAACCGTTGAGCAATTAATCTCACGTAGTCTTGGTATAGTTCTATCCGGTCCTCCTTCCCTAATACCTTTCGCCACACAACCAGCATTTCTTTCCATTCAACTTCCTGCGTATCAGGATGTTTACTTGCCTCCGCTTCATCGTAAGGTTTGGGAAGTCCAGGAGATCGGTTGAATGCTGCCCGCACCAGCATCCTGTCTTCGGACTAATTAATAAATTGCCATCAATGGAGCGATATTTCGTCTGCTTACCTCGTCGAACAATTCCGTCATCAGGAATACGACTTTCTTCTACTTGAAGGGCTAGTACCGCACCTGCGCTGGTAGTATCCTCCGGCTCTGTTTCACGGTTCAAAACGTCAAGAGGTGCAGCTGGACTCTCTGTAAGCATGGGGGCATGTTCCATGGGAGTGGACGGATTTGTGGGGATTGGGGCAGAGACAGAACGAGGTATGCCAGGGAATGAGTGGGATTGAGTGCTAGCAAGGGGTTTTGGCGATTCAGCAAAAACTACAGAACGCTGTTTGATCGACGAGCTGCGCCTCAAAGAGCCTAGGTTACGGCGTAACGCTGAACGAAGTCCGCCTTCTTTACCCTTTAGTTCTTTGGATGGGCTAAGGAGATCAGCGAGATGTGGTGCAGATGCAGCTTGCGGCTTCGTGTTGCCATTCTGATCGACAAATATATGTGGGACTCCAAGGGTAGAATGGGGACGAGGAGTTTGTCCTGGGGGCTCTAGTGGCTTTGCGCGTGGCAATGGAGAAGTGGATAGAGGTGCCTCAGGTCGATGGGACGTGCTTGTAGGTTGGCTAGAAGGTTCTCCTGTAGTTTGTTGCGGAAACAGCTCCCCTCCAGAGCTCGACGGCGTGAGAGTAGATTTTGACGACTTTCGACGCGGTATCGCCTCAATGCCAGTAGGTTTCAGTTCGCTTTTATCCCCAAGTTGCTCGTCGGTTGACTCTTCGGCGTCCGAACCGCCCCGAACCGACGAACGAGCCGTAACAAACGTTTCCATAGTAGTTGTCCGCGATGGTGCAGGCGGGGCAACTTGAG
The DNA here is from genome assembly GCA_019623705.1 of Ceratobasidium sp. 428. NCBI lineage: Eukaryota > Fungi > Basidiomycota > Agaricomycetes > Cantharellales > Ceratobasidiaceae > Ceratobasidium > Ceratobasidium sp. 428. Next base: position 6,183 of record WSTJ01001866.1, on the reverse strand, counting down.
AAGCCTTGTTCTCGCTCGAGTGTGCATCGCTAGGTTCCCTACCATCCCTCAGAGGGTGCACAGAGGGGTTGTGCCCCGAACTCATCCCAGCTACAACATCTAACCCAACCTCAAAACTCGTCCCAATCCATCGCCGCGCCGAGGCATCCGCTGGCAACGGAACCCGACTCCACGGGTGCCATCTTTTACATATCTCTTGCTCCGAGAAGTCCTCTCTCCGTCCACCTTTGCGCAAATAAGCACGCAGCAGGCGCCTTCGCGAGACCCCAGACTGCTCCGCTGTGTGCGAGCCAGTATCAGAATCCGAGCCCGAGTCTGAACTGCTACTACTCGTATCGTCTTCGCCGATATCATCTCGAGCAAAATCTTCGCGGGCAAATTCGTTGCTTGGAATGGAAACGCGATCCGCACCAGAGGCTGAAGCAGCAAGAAGTCTCGAGGCGACGTTCTCGGGCATGGGCCCAATAAATATCCTCCGCCTACCTTTGAGGTGGTCATCATCGAGATCATCTCTGGTTGCTGGAGAAGGGAATATTCCAATCGGCGTGTCTCTGCTAGAGCTGCTTTGCTGTACTTCGGTCGCGCCAACCGAGGCGATATTCACGCGGGGCATTGTAAAACTAGCTAAAAATGCTTGAGTGAAGGGGAGACGTTTATCTATTTAGGTTGTAGAAGTGGGTGCTCGTTGAACAGGGGTTAATGATAAATATCTCACCGTATAATCAGAATCTTCTATTGGCTCTCAACCCCAAACACGTAGTTCCAAGTTTCCGGGTATTAGAATAACTTAAATAGTATCAAAATCAGACGCTGAGGCACTTCAACGTTTGGACAAACTAAGGTAAGTCGTCTGCCGAGGAATGAGAGACCAACAAGCTATGTAAGCATAAAATGTGGTGGAGGAAGTCCAAAACAGGATGCGACGTCACGTGCACCTAATTTAGCTAATTAAGCGCTCGGTACCGGCAAACGCATACAAGCCCAAGCAATGCATTATTTTGTAGGTTAAAATACACAATGGAAGTGGAAGATGCAAATGGAGTGGGGGTGTAATAAATATGAGCCCCAGAATAATAACAGAGCCTTAGAGAACAACATAGAATATAATCTGGAAGCAAAACTAGTTCGCTTTGTGTTTTGCCTGCTCGAGCAACTCCCGAGACTCGTTGACGAATGCTGTCGATTCCTCACGAGTAAATCTAGAGACACACTATATCAGCTACATGTTTTCCATCGGTTGCGTGCCTACGTACCCAGGCTTGTTTCCTTTGACCGTCATTTCCGGCTCCCGGATTGCGAACGGGTTGAGATCCTCGGTCTGTTTCAAGTTCGCAAGACTATGGTTCACGAACCGATGTGTCGACTCGTCGGCGCGTACAGCCTTAACGACGTCCAAAAGGGTTGCGTTTTCAGGCAGGCGCCAGTAATCAATAGCAATCGATGGAGCAGGCTTGTTCTCCCATTCTGGGATGCGACCTGCTTCGATTTCAGCTATGCAGCGAGTGCTGAAACGGTAGTTAGTGTCGATAGGATGAGGCGGGCTTTGTTTTTGGTAGCTTACTAGGTAGACACAGCTTCTTCTTCGAGGAAGCCGACGAATCGATGCGCTGACTTGGGGGAGATGAGGTACCCCAAGAAGAAGGCGTTGTAGAAGACACCTTGAGCTCCAAGAATCATTGCTCGGAACCAAATAGAAGGTTTCTAATAGTAGAGGTTTAGAAGCACGAAAAACAAATTTCTACACAGAAGCTCACTTTGAGAGTCATGAATGTCATTAAATGCATGCGCTCGTTTTCAGCCTCTTCGAGCAGGGTATGAATCCAGCCCGCATCTCGTTTCTGTTAGACTATAGTTAGCACATATTCGTTGCTTTGTATGCCATCGCACTTACCATAAGACGCAAACTTCGTAGATGACGGAGTGTGGCAGCGACCATTCCCGGAACTCCGGCAATAGTTTCAAGGAACAGTATGCGCTACCAAAATAATTGAATCAGGTTATGTTACCAACACAATCATACCGTTCATACCATTAGCCATTCGGACTCGGTCATTATATATCCGCCTTTCCGAAGTTCGGCGAGCGACATGTTGGAGCCAGGTGGGATAGGCTTGTACTTGTAGCCAGAGAAGAGGTCGAATCCCCATCTAACCCCAGGTAGAAACGCTGTTAGATATTCCAATACACGGCGTTCAATCTCATGTCGACTCACCGGGCTAGTTTAACAAGTCCAAGCGCAATTCTATCTCCTGTGGTTTCAGGAGCTCGATGGAACACCGTCACCGAGTTCAGCTCCGCATCGGTGTATCTATTAAGAAGGAAATATTACGAATAGTCCACCATGTACTACGTAGAGATACGTACACTGGGTGGAAGAGCACCCAATCCCCAGTTGGAGTCTGTGCAATCTGGTTCGACGAGTGGTAGTCAGTGCGAGCTGTTTTTGCTCCAAGAACATCGTCTGCGAACAAACCAAACCGTTAGAGCTGACGCATCTTACAACAAGCGATCTACCTTTATAGTGGAGGCCCTCAGTTGGGATACCCTTAGGCTGCCCGGGTGAACGTTCCTCCTTGGTGATAAACTTGGTAGCTTCAGGCTTCTGCCTCGACAAAGAAGTCGAGAGTGAGCGCCTACAAGCAAAGCTGGAGGCCTGTGCCAAGTGAGGCAGCGCAAGACGAGAGTTGAGACCGGAATAGAAAACAGCGCTGCGCAACATGAGTATATAGAACTGAGCTGGGATAGTGAGACGACTCGATGGTGAGGGAACGGCGCCTCTATGAGCTGGGTTTAAATACAACCTGAGATTCCGAGAAAGCCCGTACGGCGAAAGAGGGCCGGAGCCCGAGTGAGTCAAATGCCGCGCTCAGAAGACATGGGCGGTAACGATTTCCGCTTCAACTGCCGTGCCACAGCGTGGTTTTAGTTGGTGGTATCTGAGCGCTCAACTCATTTCCAAGCAATAGGTGAAGGGGAGGCATTCGCTGTTCCTGAGGCATTTCTGCATGGGGAAATTTACGTCTAATTACCGCGCGCAAGTTTGAGCTTTCAAAGGGAGGATCATTGCCGCGGTCAGCTCGGATCGCGAGAGTTCTCGGTGGCGCAGGGTCTCCGGTTTCAGCCCACGGTATTTCTCGGAGCGCGCTGGTTCCAGCCAATCGCGTTGTACCTGTAACGCGCTAGTTACGTCAGCGCCTCTTGCTTGTGCACTGCCACGGTCCCTTTGCAAGAGTTTGACGTAAACTGGGGTTCTGGCTGTGTGTCTACCTCCTCTTATGCAGTGCTTCGCATCGAGCAACTGACTTTATAGCTAGCCCTTGGCCCCTCAGAGCACACTGGATTTGATCTAGATTTGCTTAAAGTTTAGACGCAACTCTTTGATAGTTGACGCACAGCTGGGTTATTATTACTGCTAGAAACCTTTTGTACTATGGACGAGACTATCCAGGATGATATACAACCCTCAGGCTTCGAACACGAAAGAGAATTTATGCAAATCCTAAAATGGTTTCTCGATGAGGACTCTCGTGACATTCATAATGCTGCAGTGGGCAATGAAAGCTCCCCAAAGTTGTCTCGCTTAAACGCTATAGTTGAGTTTTGAGTAGCCCGTCGTATACACCCTAACCTGATAGCCTACGCGCTTGTAAAGCTCGACTTATATCAGGAGCAGCCGTTCTTGCTTGACCAATACTTAAGCAACATGGTCGAGCCCGTCGTTGAAGCCCTCAAGAAAGAGATTCGTACCATTGTCAAACAAGACGAGATTCCTGAAGAACGAATCACTCGGCTACACCAGCTGGCTACATTGATGTACTGGTACTCGAAAACACGAGGAACTGAGTCAATAGGTATGAACATTCACTAGTTGAAGAGGTCGGTATTCTTAAATGACCAGTTCCTTTTTTCCCTCATACGGTTCAGGATCTTCCTCTCGCTCTAGAGTTTACAGAACAAAAGGCAGAAATGTTATCTGAATCGGAGGCTTGGGCTCTACGATACGTGATGACGCTGTGGTTATCGTTAATCTGCATGATACCGTTTGACCTGGCGCGTTTCGACACACCTGGAAGCCCTCCAGACCGCCTAGTAGCTACAAGACTTGACAGCATTGGGAAACTATATCTTCGTTACCCCGGAATTGAACGCGAATCTGCTGCTATGCTTCTTGCTAGGTTGTATATGAGGTATGATTATTGTAGGCTGGAGTAATTGATGCTGAATTTCTCATAGGACAGACATGTTATCACATGTACCCCGTCATATTGATTGGTCGATCGATCGAATCCGGAGCGAGAACGCGAATACGTTCGAAGTAGGTCCTTTCCTTTAATAGCTGATAATAAACGGTAAAGAACAAAGAACTCTATCTAGTTAATAGGATTAATGCAGGCGATGGCTATTATGATGAGAGCCGGTGGAGCGGGATTAGTGTCGTCTCACGTCGACCGGTTTCGTAGTCTTATAGGAGCAGTTGAATCTACCAAAGTAGGCCTTCTTTTTAAAAAATTATTGCTTGTTAACTCCTACCTTTGCTAGGCTTCCAAGAACTTGTTAACTCAAAACCTGATGAAAGATACTCTAGTACGCAAATACCGAATCAAGCTAATCGTTCGCCTAGCCTTGTGCGAGCTACCGGGCAAACCACGCAAAGTCAATATGCAGAGTGCGTACCAGCATATCAGTCTTCGGCTTTCGCTGATTTTAACGACAGACCGCAAATTGGTCATACAAAGCGCCGGTGGAGACGTAACAGATGACATGTCTGAGGAATACGATATAACGATTCCCGAATCTATCGAGAGTGTAATAGAAGATCTCATAAATGGTGCTCAAGACCAGGTGAATATCATGATAGCACCTATTCACACATGCTGATGCTCTTACAGGACACCGCTGTTCGATACTCCGCCGCAAAAGGGATTGCTCGAGTCGCATCACGCCTCCCAGAAGCTTTTTCCGATGAAATTCTAGACGCTGTTACGGGCTTATTCTCGGTAAGTCATATATTATTCGACTAGCAGCTTGAGCTGACTGCATAGTCAGATTCATGGTATTCAATTAGCGGACGGCACCTTAGATCTACCTCCAACCTCTGAATCAACATGGCACGGCGCATGCCTTGCGTATGCCGAACTCGCTCGACGTGGCTTAATCTCACAGAGTAAGCTTCAAGAGGCAATCGAGTGGATTTGCAAAGTACATTTTCTATCTTATTTTTTCACGTAATCTGATCGCATATAGGCACTGGCTTTCGATGTACGCAAGGGTGCTCATTCAGTGGGCTCAGGTGTTCGCGACTCGGCGTCGTATGTTCTATGGGCACTCGTGAGAGCACAAAGTGTTGAATCTCTGAAGCCGTATCTGTTGGAGATCTCATTGCGCCTGACCACCACTTCGCTCTTTGACCGAGAAGTTCATGTACGTCGTGCCGCCAGTGCGGCGTACCAAGAAGCTGTTGGGCGCACGGTATGTTTGTTGACTTATAGTGCTTGAGATTGTCTTAAATAGTTCTGTAGGGCTCAATTCCTCATGGGATCGACGTACTCCGGGCTACAGACTTTTATGCTGTAAGCATTCGCAGAAACGCGTTCTTAATCGCTGCTCCCCAGGTCGTCGTGTAAGTTTAGCGTGCGCCTCACGCCTCGGTCTTATTTAACCTATATGCCATCAGGTTCTCCGAATACCAACAGCCGCTCATCGACCATGTTATGGAGGTTACGCTGAGGCATTGGGATCCTAAGATGCGGGCTTTGGGGGCTCAAGCATTACGAAGAATGTGTGCTGTCGACCTGAAGGATTTAGGGACGAGAACAGCTGCCCAACTTGTGAGTGCATATACCCAGGTTTTAGTGGTGCAGGAGTTGAAGGAGGTTTTAGAGCTCACGATTACGTTCAATGGATACGAATGATGTTCATGGAGCACTCTTAGGCCTCTCAGAGATTGCAAAAGGTTTCAAAGAAGGGGGATATGAGGAAGAGCGGCTACAGGTATAGTAATACTCTCTTGGGGAACTCTGGTTCAGACATAACGCCCTTGCTAGTGCTTCAAACACCTTGGAACACTCCCAAGCTCGTCTTATCAAAAGTTCCGGGGAGACCTCAATGTGGAGGGCGCATGTCTCCTGATGGCCGAGAGCGTTTCACTCGAAGCACTCTCGCTCCCACCAACAAAAGGAGCTC
>WSTJ01001865.1:0-10457 GCA_019623705.1 Ceratobasidium sp. 428 | reverse complement strand
TAGATTTTGCTCCTTTCCGGACCTCCAGGCCTAGGTAAAACGACGCTGGCGCATATCATCGGGAAGCAGGCCGGATACGGGGTAACTGAGATAAATGCAAGGTACAATATTTTTGCCGTCTACTCAACCTGATTGTTAACATCCTGCATCAGTGACGCACGTACAGGCTCCATAGTCGACGACAAGATTCGACCGGTATTGGAGAGTGGAACTGCGATGGGCACGAATAAGCCGGTGCTAATGGTTATTGACGAAATTGACGGAGCAACCGGGGACAATGTGAGCTCACTATTTATGAACCCTGCTCAGTGTTTCTCACCATTCCGTTGACTCCAGGCTAGCGGATTTGTGAACAAGTTGATCCAGTTAACTCTGGATAAACCGAAGCCAAAGAGTAGGCCTGCTACACTTTTACTTTCATGTTTATGTCTAACCCAACGCTAAAGAGGGTCGGGGTGATAAATCTAAGACAGAAGCCAGACCACTTCTTCGACCTATCATCTGCATATGCAACGACCTGTACGTCGAACGCATTACCTAACTATCATCAGCTCACATTTTTTTAGTTACGCTCCCTCCTTAGCTCGACTCCGACCCGTCGCCCGCATAATCCGGTTCCGTAAAGTCCAGCCTGTACTACTCGCCAACCGTCTACGCGACATTTGTCAAAACGAGGAACTGCGTGCCGATACCCGTGCCTTGACATCCCTCGTGACGGTTTCGCAGGGAGATATGCGCGCTTGTATCAACACTCTCCAGGTTCGCGCTCTCACTTTTCTTCCCATAATCAAGCTCATTAAGCTTGATCATGTTTAGTTTATCAAAACCCGAACTGACGTTGTAACCGAACACGAAGTCGCGCGATGTACAATTGGAATGAAAGAAACTGAGGGCTCGGTCCAGTCTGCGTGGCAAGATCTGTTTACCCCTCTCACTGCCAAGACGCGGAAGCTTGTTCCTGGGACGAGCGTCGCGGATTCGGATCGATATGTTTCCAGATTGTCACGGGTCGTGGATAATGCTGGGTCGGATAAGGTCGTAACCAGTGAGTCGTTGCATATACCCAGATGCAAACTCGATGCGTTGGACTAACACCATCATGTGGCTTAGCGTGCTTCGAGCATTATACTATGCTACGAAAAGGTCGATCCGAGTGGACGAGTTTGTTGGCAGCACACGAGTGGTTCGAGTGGTACGACTTGTTATCGACGAAGATGCGAACGGAGCAAGAGTATGCTCTGTTGACGTATCAGCCGTATGCAGTCGTAGCGTTTCACCCGTTGTTTGCTGCATTGGGCAATCCAAAGTACGAAAGGGTTAATACAGATTGGGAGGTATGTACCCTCTTCGATTGCTACTAGTGATGAGAGTATATGCTGATACCTTGGTACGTAGCAATTTACTAGGATGAAATTGAATGACGATATTAGGACGACGGCCTGCAATGCCCTTACGACTGGTGCACGAGACGCAGATGCGGCGGGCTACCTCCATTTGATGGGTGGACACAAGGCCGTGCTGGAGTTCTTGCCGTTGATCAATAGGATTATCAGTCCACCGCTGAAACCAGTGAGTTCAAATACATATTTGAACCACGCATATAACTTACATACCGCCGAACAGTTGAATAGCCAGATCGTAAGAACACAAGAGAGACTTGTGCTGAAGCGACTGGTGGAGATTATGGCGGCACTGGAGGTTCGGTTTGTTCAGGAGAAGAACGAGGAGGGCCAGCTGGTGTATAGACTTGACCCGTGGGCACCACATTCTCCTACTTAGCGCTAGATTCTCGCTGATGATTTTGATACGCGCAGCGCAATTGATGTGTTTGTGACATATGACGGGAAACGAGCGAGCGATATGAATGTCTCGAGGTTTGCGGTTAGGCAGATGGTAGCTGAGGAGGTACGTCTACTGCACAAGACCGTAGCTTAGGTCGTTGGCTCACCGGATACCCGCATATATATAGCTAGACGCAGAATTCGAGCGACGGAAGCATGAAGCGACTTCTACGACTAAGCCCGGCCAACTCGATCTCGGTGCAGGCCGCAAACCTCGAAGTAGCGCTGCTAAGGAGCAGGAGAACGAGCAACCTGGGAAAGCGGAGAGCGTTAAACCTCTTGTTGGCGAGAAGGTATGTTTTCAATCCACATATCTTTGAGGGTATGCTAACGATGTAACCTGGTTCGCAGCGCCCTCTGGATTTCTTTGGTCGACCTATTGTACCCAAGGAAAAGAGTGTATTGCCAGGAGTCCGCAAGACCTCGTCTACTATTGGTGGGTCTACCACCTATGCGCAGAGTTTGGACTGACAATCGACATTCAGTAGCTCCGCCACTACCGATTGGATACAAGGTCAAGTACAAGTACAACGAGGGAAACTCATCCGCGGTTAGGAAGCCTGTGAAGATTGCGAGTTTACTTTGAGCGAGGACTTTTGATCCATGAGTCGGTTTCGACTAGTTGTTTATAGAAGTTGAGAATATGATCTAGTTTTGTTCTCATAGCGAAGAGCTATAATTGGGTGGCAAGCCTCACACCACAGCCACTTGTTTGCTACTGCGTGGCTGGATTACTCAGCGGAGCCACTCCGCATCTGACGAAACACGCCACGCTATTTTCTTCCGCACCTCGTCCACGTCCAATTCGTCACTTCCTACATCACACAGTGCAGAATCTCCACCGTATCCTACCGGAACCTTTCGAGCCTGACGGAGTCGTAGTCGACTTTCGAAAGGTAAGCTTTCATATCTACCATCGCGTGGATAGAGATGAAAATGTTCACCGAATCCCGCCCCATCCTCGGTCATAATCTCACAACCTCATCATAGTCATAAGCATGGAAACTCCCTCCGCAGCAGATGCTTCGAGCACACACACCCACTTCGTCGCATTCTTTGCCCAATTCCAAAACTTCAATTATGATCCGTCTAAATCCGTCGCTGGCCAGTTCAAACGCTTGAAAAAAACCACCCAGTGGCAGAAGGGCATTAATCGGAAAGAGGCTCTTGTAGGCTACAAGCTCGCGCTTGTCCTTCAATTCAACGACACGTACGGCACGGATCAAAACGACTTGGCTTCCTGGCAAAACCTCTGTCGGGCGCTCGGGATTGAGGACATACCTGATGAGCTCAGTGGTTGTAAGAAGGTGAGTCGTGACAATGATACTCGCCATGAGTTCTAGCTGAATAGATTTCTGGGTCGCCTTGCAGATTGTGAAGGGGACTCATGTTAATCTTGTGGATTTGGTTGACATGCCGAATACGCGACAACCAATCCGGCGTTTTGAAGATGTTGCTGCCTTGCGCAAGTACTCCAGGAAGAAGAAAAAGATTTTTCCGAGGGACGAAGCCAAAGCAGGCGGGATCCTGAAGTACTTGCTCCGGCCAATTGGCGGATCATATCAATAGGTGCGCTCCAAGTATGCGAAGATACTTATTTTAATGGCTGATATTTCTACTAGACCGCATTGTCACGAAGCTACTCGCAATATGTCTTTAGAGCATAGAAGATAGAGTTTTTATTATCGTTAATCAAGCAAGCCGACTTTGGGGTAAGTCTAATATAATATTAGTGAGCCATGGACGCCCGGTAGATGGACCACTGGTAGAAAAGCGTACAACAGAGAGCATACAATCTTTTACCAGGAAATGCCTTTGTTTAGACCTGGACTCTAACCATCTCGGGAAGCTATTCCTCGACCGCCCGGCCAATCAAGGACATGCTAAGTCTGGCCCAGGCGGCACCTAGAGTCGTTCCACGCCTCACAGCATATACGCGTGTATCAACGCATTAAGTTATTCGATCCCTTTTTTGGACCGCACACCAAGATTTATTTCCTTTTGTGTGATAGTTTGACGTAAAGTTCCAATCATAACGAGGCGGTACAAAGGTGTTTTGTGTGTTCGTTGTCGCGTGGCAAAATTACATAATCACAGCCACCTGGCCAAAGCCACAGACCGCTGGCTTAAATACCGCCCTCCGTTTTCCGATCCGTCACTGAACCATCTCGTCTCGCCTCCAAATACACCACACAGTATGTCTGTCCAAGGTGACGCTCAACAACTAATGGTGAGGTTGTTCCCATATACTTCTTCTTTATCACGGATATGACTACAACCGTCAAAGTCATTCCAAGCAGTCCCTGATAAAGTTTCGCTCATATGATCTATTTTGACATTTTGCAGGCTCCTGTAAACCCTTTCGCTATTATTACTACTAGAACAAACCTTGATTTGGTCGCTTTTTTCTCCCGCTTCCGAGGATTTCAGTATGACCCTACGCAATCCGTTGTGAGTGAGTTCAGGCGCTTGAAAGAGATTGTGGGGTGGAGGGGAGTGCGATACAGTCGAAGAATGGAGAAATCATATAGGCTCGCTCTTGTGCTTCAGTTCAACGAGACCTATGGGATAGACGGAAACGATCTTGGGTCTTGGCAGAACCTTTGTCGGGTGGTTCGCGTGCAGGGCGTTCCGGGTACCGTGAGCGCCTGTAAGAAGGTTAGTTTCATTACCGGCCGTTTAGAGAATGCAGACTAAAGTGGGTATACTTTGTGTATGACAGGCTATTAAGAAAATCAAGGTTAATCTTGTAGATTTGGTCGATGAGCCTAACACCGGCGTACTTGTGAAGCGGTTCAAGAGTCTATCGGCTTTGAGAAACTACTCAGAGGAAGCAGACAAGGTTTTTCCTCGGGATGATGCTAAGGCAGGTGGTATACTTAAGCATCTGCTCCGCGAGCTCTTCTGTCAGCCTCGTCCACGCCGACGGGGACAAGCTCAGGCTTAGGGGGCTTAGTTACAAGGTATGCTACGACCGCTCAAAGTACTTGTCAACGAAATTAATAAGTACTCCTACGATATCTGTCCGTAGTCTACGTAGTACCACTCGATAGGGCCCATGCCTGGAGGCCAGGGGAATAGAGCGCTAATGTATAGCTATGTCACTTGTATTGAATGAGTTCTGTGGAATATTGAATAAGCTTCTATGAAGAGTGAGGTCTGTTCGGTCACTCTGACGAGACGAGTCTCTGCTTCCAGACTAGTTCCTAGCCTGAACTTATTCAGTAGCAGTTGGACCAAATTTTCGGCGCTATTCACTCTAATTCTGGTTCACTGTGACTATGTAGTGGACTAGCGTATTGTGTCGTGGCTATTTATAGCTCATCGCCAGACGTACAACTCTATAGAACGGGGGAAAAAACTAAATTTCAGGTACTCAAAAATCGACCGACTCCGAGTGGGACTCACCTGAAATCCAGGGAGTGAAAATGAGGTACCTGAAATTTAGTAGATCAGCACGGATTTTCAGGTCCCCGGTTTTTCAGGTTGACCTAAATCCAAAAATTTGCCACCTGAAATTCGGGGTTTTTCCTTTCCATAGAGCAAATGCCTCCCTGTATGCAAGTCAGACTAGAATTCTAGGTAGGGACGCCCTATGTCTCGCTGATACTTTTCATCCAGAGAACTACGATTAGAGCCGTGACTCTTGAGTGTAATATTTCAGAGTAAGCCTTCAGTTGTGAAACGTCTCGTTTGACCCTTGTTTATCTCCATGCTTCCTCAAAGAAGACGGTGTTTGTCTCGGTGTGGCTGTATTATGTAATCGTTGCTATTCGGTCCTCGTGGCTTCGACCAGAACACCACATCGAGCATTAGTTGATGAACTACTTCACAGTTTCTCGATGTCATACCATGCTGGGTACTAGAATAGCTGGCAGGCGCTTCGTGAGTCAATGTTCATGATATATTCGTGTACATGGCTATGTCTCTCAGAATTTAGCCCTCAGCCACATCAGAACTTGTTCTTCCTAGCGCCTTCAGATATCGATACTAAACGATGCTCCTCTTGATAGGCCTCCAGTAATACAGGCTCCACTCCTGATAATGATACAAATATATCCAAGAAGACGTTCGCCCACTTTGCCGCATTCTTCGCCCGGTTCCCGTTTTTCAATTACGACCCATCTCAGTCTTTCTCTAAACAGTTCAAGACCTTGAAGAAAACACCACAATGGAAGGAGAATACCGGCCGGCAACCTATAAACTACAAACTTGCATTAGTACTTCAGTTTAACGAGACCTATGGGACAGATCAGAACGATACTGCCTCGTGGCAAAATCTCTGTCGTGTACTCCAGATCGAAGATGTACCCGAGGATATAACCTCCTGCAAGAAGGTACGCTAAATCATAATCTAACCGATCGACGGGAGAGGAATCGCTTATCGAATCGGCTTATTCAGATTGTCAAAAGCACTCACGTCAATTTCGTGGACTTGGTAGAAATGCCGAATACTCAACGACCTGTGAAGCATTTCAAAAGCTGCGTATCTTTAAGCTGGTACTCTAAGAAGAAGGATAAAATCTTTCCACGAGACGAAGCCAAAGCGGGCGGAATCCTTAAGTATCTGCTCCGGCCTATTGACACGGTCCCCGCTAAGCGTACCCCGTTAAAGAAGTAGAGGATTGACTGTGCGACGTTATGATATTGCGTTTCATTCAGTCCTGAGGCGATGGCCACGCCCCCATTGAGTAACCTTGTTGATACTAGAATTATGTTGCTGAACTGAAGTTGTATGCTCCGGCCCTTCCTCACTTGTATCTGAAATACTTATCTTATATGAGGCGCAACATGGGACACATAAGAGTAGAGCTCTCGATGAACTTGTGACGCTAGCTGATAGTATTTACGAACGTGAAGGCTGGTAGTGCAACGTTTATCTACCCGCGCTAGTGGTACTGGCTAGAACTAGATCACTGGCACCACCAGGGAAACCTCATGCGCTCTATCTTTCGAGGCATAAAATTATCGAGGAGGTTCGGTTCACCGTGTTTTAGGCTTCCGAGCTGTCACGATCCATTTTGAACGAATGTCTTGGTGTGGTGAAGGCGAGCCTTTGGCGGGAGGTCACATGACTTGCGCGACGCGGTCAATTACGAACTCGGTAACTAAATAGTTACCACCATATCGGGCTCCCGAACGCGCTCCTTGTCTATGTCTGATACGGACTCTGATGTCGAGATCATCGAGACGGTGACAGGGACTTGCCCTTGTTGTGGATTTCACGGAGAACTCGAGTACGTCGATCAAGACGTAATGCTGTGTTCTTTTAAACGGCGATGGCGAACTCTGACAAACTTGTTCATCTAGATTAAGCCTGAACCTACCCAAAGTCGAAAGCGTCGCCGGAGTAGCTCTCCAAAGCCGGAACGCTTAAAACAAACTAGTGTTCGGGACTTTTTCAAGAAGGTCAAACCGAACAACGAGCAACCGGCCGATTTAGTCAATAATCGATCCTTTATCCAAGCTTTCTTCGATGAGTACCCTGCTTATGAGTACGATCCTTCCAGTTCAGCGATGTTGGAGTTTTACCGTATGTGTGAATTCTTCGATTGGAGGCGTGGTATGGCGGAAATGGAAAAAGCGCGAACCAAGATCAGGGACGCGTTAACTCACCAATTCAATAGTGTCTATGGGACGGATGAGAATGATTTATTTGCTTGGCAAAATCTGTGTCGCGTCCTCGAATTACCGGAGGTACCTGATGATTTGTTTCGGTGCAGGCTGGTAAAGTACGACTGTTCCTGCGGTACACAAGAGGGCTTACTTTACCCAAATTACTCGCAGGCCGTCAAGTCAACATTCGTAAATATTGTTGATCTGGTTGATACAGTAGCGACTGAAGAGCCCGTTAGGCATTTCGAGACTGAGGCAAAGCTCAGCGAGTACACAAAGCTCACAGGCAAATACTTCCCCCAGGATAGCGCTCACGCTGGCGGGCTCCTTAAGTTTCTCCTTCGTCACATAATAACTCCTGGTTCAATTCGACTTCGGTCGTGATGAGAGTTTCCCTGCACGAAAGAGAGCTAGAAAAGGTGCTTTGTAGCATATCTGTTGGAATCCGCTCACTGACGGTTTCTCTAGCAGACCTTTAGCTTGAATAACCCTCAGTATGACATCTTCGGGCTTCGCACTATTTACTACGATTACATTTGTTCGGTATATTTTTATCATCTCATTCACGATTGTTTGTTTGCAATTGTTATACCCTTCTCTATTTCGCCACCAGCTTGAGAGCCGGTGGAACTGACCAGTTTCAAACATCGCCCAAGGCACGTGACCGGCCGCGAACCTCTCCCCAATCATGAGCGCCAAAACAGCAACCAGGATCGAAGATGTACTCGGAGCACTCTCAGCAATCGAAGCAGAGGAATCCGAATTGTCACACTCACTTGCGGCGATAGTAGCTGATAGAGAACGCACGCGAAAAGCACTTTCTCGCCTCGAAGGCCTGGTTCCAGCTCTGGATGGGTTAGTTAGGCGAGGAGAGGGATTGAGTACCAATGTGGCAAAGACAGCGGCAACGGCGGAGAGGGTAGGAGCAGGTGTGAGGAACCTGGAGCGTCTTATGGGACGCGTGAAGGCGGCGGCGGAGCGTGTGGGCCAGGTTTCGGATGCGAAAGTAAGTGTAAATCACCACTTTTTCGTAACAGATTGACCTAATTTCTCTAGGCTTCATTAGCGGCTCTTTATGCTGCTATTGATCAAAGAGACTGGGAGACTGCGGCAAGACACTGCGCACGTGCTATGGCAGTGCCCAAGGAAGTAATGGATGGGCCGTTCGCCCAAGTCGCGATAGTGAGTTTGGTCACCTCGTTTTGTTATGTCGTGTTTTATCGTGAAACCAGCCATCTTCCGACTTACCCAATCCTCCGAGTCAAACACTGGACGAAGCGCGAGCCTCATTGCTTGCCGTGTTCCGTAAGGAGTTTGATGCGGCAGCCATCGCGCGCGATCCTGTTGCCATTTCTCGCTTCTTTAAACTTTTTCCTGCTATCAATTGTCCAGCTGATGGTTTGGCGGCATATTCCGACTTTGTACTCGACCTTGTGTCCCGTCGCGCCCCTCCGTCTGTGAAAAGTGAGCCTTTTTTGTTGTCCAACCCACATACTAACCTGCCTATATTCAGCTTCCTCTCCTGCGTATTATACTGCAGCACTAACCGCACTCTACGAGTCTGTCGCCGGACTGATTGACCAACATCAGCCGATTGTCGAGAAATACTATGGATCCGGAAACATGCATACTGTTGCCGCCAGGATTTTACGGGAATGTGACCGCGTCGTGACCGGACTGTATGATGGATGGGAGGAAGAGAGGGATATTCCGCGAAAAGTATGTCAAACTTCACCTCCGGTTTTTATTTATTTATCTATGACACATCTGGCCAGTTAACAGACACCAGAACAGCTACTTTCCAAACCCTTGTTCCCGCCTCTCGCAGCAAACCCAGTGCTACGGACGATTCCGCTCCAGATCCACGCGAGATCGATCGTGTTTTGGGAGAACTGGCTACAATGTCTGGTCGATGGGCGCTCTTCCGACGGTTTCTTGTGGATCGGTTAGAGGTGTGTCTCGACATTAACTCTAGAATCGACTACGTGACGAAACAAATGAAATTTTGCAGGACGACTTGACACCTTCTGCGCCTCCTACACCTGAGACTCCCGCTCTCGCGTTAAAACCAACCACACCAGGACCTGCTACGCCTGGCTTCGGGCTAAAACCTATAACTCCTGCACTCTCTCCTATTAATACAACCCTCACGAAAGATCCTATTGGGCCAAATGCGGATGCGAATAAAGCCGACGAACCCGATCTAGACGAACCTCACCAACGCGCCCTGAGTCTAGTTGCAGAAACCGGCTCACACACTCGATTAAACACATTACTGGACAGTACATACACACCTCTTGAGACATGGCACCTCCGCGCCGCACTAGACCGAGCACACGTCAACTCATCCCCTGCAAACCCTCAAGCTTCGTCCAACCCCACGTCGGCAGCACAGACGAGCACAACTCCCGACGACGCGTTTTTCATTTTGCATCTGACGGTTTCCCGAGCGTTGACTTCGGGGTCGGTTATATGCGTGAAACGAACGGTCAAGACCGTAAAGGATGTTGTTGAGCGGGATTTGGTCGGTGTTGTCCGAAGGCGGATGGAAGATTGTTGGAGGACCGGGGCGGGTGGACCCGGTGGAGGGGGAGGAAAGGGGAAGGGTGCTGGGGAAGATCGAGTTTCGGTCTATGTGGTATGTGATATTCGCGTTTTTGGGGATATTCTCATATTCAGAGCCTCGTAGACATACCTCAATGACTTATCCATCTGTGCGCATCATGCGGACCGCCTGGCACGTGACCTCTCAATATCACCATCGCTTGCACAAGGGTTCCTAGAGACAGAAGTAGAGGATGCACGAGCGTCTATTGCTAGCTTAAGCGATCTTGGAGGGCTTAGAGGAGTGGTCAAGGTGCGTCCAATTGTCCGATAATTGAAATCCAACTTATGCGTATATTCTGTCCTTGCACAGACTGGGATCGACAATTTGTTCACTCAACTCGTTAAGCCAAGGCTAAGATCGTGGATTCCCGAAATATATCGCGACGTGACATA
>WSTJ01001864.1:0-10457 GCA_019623705.1 Ceratobasidium sp. 428 | reverse complement strand
TGCGCACGTTGTATGGGTTCCCAAATATCCTGATGGAAGAGGATCAGGACGAAGAGGGCGAACAAGTTCAAGGTAAGACCCCGGCGGTGATAGACTTACTACGTCACTAATAAGCTGTCTCAGGTGCCGACGAGGGCGAAGAATAGTTGTGGTGTATATCAGAACTAGGAGAATCTATACTTTCTGTCTATGTTTCATATCTGTCGGTTTGATTAGTCACGATTGGTCATAGATCCGCCCATCAACTCACGGCAGTGCGTCAAGCAGTGAATCTTCCAGAAATCGACCTCGTGTCGTCCCACGTGGAGAGATTGTAATAATTGGATGGTGAGGTGCTAATTGGAGTACGCGGTTTCTGAGGCGACAGCTCAGTCGGTTTGAACTTCTGACCGAATAGATCCCAACACCTAAGTTAACGGGTCGACCGGTTTGATCAACAAGAAACAGTGGCCGCGATGTTGCGTGTCAAGGTCTAAGTAAGTGTTGACGAGGGTACAGCGAGTGAGCGAGAGTGATTTTCGAGTAGTCGAGTGTCCATTGTTCTGAGCAGAGTGTTTGGGACCCATCATATCCATAGGGTGTGTGTTGCGGTGGTACTGGGTACGGGATTAGCAATGCGTAAAACGCGGCGTTCGCGGAGAGTTGAACGGCAGTGGGGAGGAGTAAACATTGATCCAGCATAGCTAATCCATGAGCCCACGAAAGATCGGTAGACGTTGTGTGCGTAATAGGTAGATTGCTTTCATATGTTAAGGTTCTGTGAAAATTATCTGGTGGGACACAGTGAGGGTATGGGGATCAGGCAGGGATTGGGGTATGGTTGAAGTGGCCAGAAGTAAGTGTTGGTCATGTTTCGGTGATTCACCACGTGTAACGGTCTCAGGGACCTGGGCGGGCGGTTGATTTGGGGGGTGGTTGTGGTTCCTGGCCTTTGGGGATCTAGCGCCTACATAACTATTGTCGTATATGCGTTTATTTGCCAGTGTTCATTTGACAGCTCTGGATTTACCCCAAGAATCCAAATGCATTGGTTTTTGCCTCCAAACCCTTTGCAGCTGACACAACACAAGGTACGCCTAGCCTAGACCAGGTCAATCTTACACGACTGGCACCCCTTATCAACCAAGACGACCTTGGACTTATGAACCGGCTGAGTATGATTGCCTTGCTGGTTATACCCCTTCGGTCCCCGAATAATACTACGCAATCACTTAGCCACCCCAACCCACTTTGGTGTGTTATCGACCATTCTGGGGAGAAAACACAGCGGCGCCTCGAAGCTTTAAGCGACTATATGCACGCAATAGCAGCAACCCCAGCCCCTTTCTAGTTGTATTCTTGTGCTAGCTCGCCAAAAAGCTTTGCGGCACGCTGCGTACATTGGATTCGAACCTGGTTTCCCCCACATGCTTCCGATGGTCTTGAAACGCCCACGTACCGTAATCCCAAGATTTTCAACACTCACGATGATTGTGTGGTGCGAAGGGCCTCTCGCGGACAAACCCTCGATCCGTGCCATATCCGATCGTTGGGCTAAACGTCAAGGAATCAGGTCCGAAGCAGCACGATTAACGTTGAGTATGCTGGATTCGCAAGAGAGAAGAAACCTGGGCTAAGCAAAATGCACGAACGGCGGTGTGGGGCAAGTTTTACAGGGTTGCCAGTGAAAAGCCAGAATCGACAAGAATGGGCATAGGAAGAGAGAACAAGGGAGAAAAAAAGAAGTACATATAAAGAGACAAGGTTGGATCACACTAAGCGAGCACATGACCTGACCGATCAAGCGCCAAAGATGAGCAAGTGATGACTTCGCCCTCGATAACAGCAGTTATTCACAGTTTATTCACGCAAAGCAACCAATCCTGGTAAAACCACCATCTTCTCACACATCGCCCAATCTAGTCACACCACACCGGCGCCACGCCTTAGTAAAACGCAAACGCACCCCACTCATCAATACCGACTGTGAGGTTGGCGATCGGAGATTCAAGGGCGAACATTTGAAGGCGCCGCGCTGCAACCTTGGCTGCGTTTGTCCTCGGAGTCCCAGGCTCACTGCCACCCTCGCCTGCGTCTGCCCCTCCGCCACGCGTGAGACTATCAGCGCCGACAGACCGGCTCTGTCCAAGTCGTAAAGGAGAAGATAGTCCGGTGCCCAAGAGCGGGAATACCTCGTCGTCTAGGCGGGCAGTGGACTTGAACGCGCGTACACGTTTCATACCCCCCTCTCCGTCCTCACCAAACGCCTTGCCCAAGCTCCCAACCACACCATACCCACGGCGCGCCTCATCGTCAAACGGCGAAAAGAGGTACGAGTTCGCAGGCGCCGGCGTGTTGAATGAAAACGTCGGGCCGGTGTGCACGGGCTCCGATGGCGAGACAGAGACAGACGTCGCCGGCACGGGTGAGAGCGGTGACGATGGCGAGAGCGCGTTCTCGGGACCGGTCTACTCAGGCGCCGACAACGGTTTGACCCGGAGCCCGGGCCCGCACGTGAGCGGCTCTTGCTTGTGGCGACCTTCGGTTCTTCCGTACTCAAGTCCTCGTTCTCGTCCTCTTCATCTTCACCCTCGTCCGCCGCTCCTCCTAGTTCCCGAATTAGCTGCCTGACCTTATCTGCGACCATCTTGCCCACGTCGACCCTTTGAGCAGTCAACCTGTCCAGCTTTTGGTTGTCTGTTTCTTGCTCGGGTATCGCTTCTTGCTCGCCAACGTCCGCTCCCTCTTTTCAATTTTGCTATTCATCACCGCCTTGTCCCCTATATAGTCGGCTAGCGCCTGACCCACGTTAACGAAGAGGGAATTGAAGTGTTCCGTCCGATAAACACGTGTGGCTCAAAATCTCCGTAGCGCATTCTACGTGTATAGCGCTGCTGGGTCTTCGATAATCGACGCGTTTGGGTCGTTCCGATCCGGCATCCCGTTGGGGTCCCTTCGGTCCGGGACATGGCGGCGGGCATGTCGGGTGGTGGGCCAACAAGACAGCGTGCGCGGTGGGGATGGTACACGGCTCCATCGGCTGCTAGGGAAGTCGAGGAGAAGAAGGGGTCATCGACGGCATCTGGACGAGCCGGCATCGGTGATCGGGAGTCTTGGTGTGAGGCAAGGTGACCGGTGACCAGTGAGGCGGAGGCAGCACGAGTGGGGAGGTACGACCTGGGAGGGAGCGAATAGAGAGCCGGCGGCACTAGAAAAGGGGTCCATTTTTGCGGGTGTCAATTGATAAAAAGCTGCCAAAAGTGAGATAAAGTAGGTAAATGCACGGAAAAGGACTTACCGATGGAAAGCAGAGAGATGATGATTGAGAGAATTTTGATGGTCGAGCCTCGTGGCGAGACTTTGCCGGAGTTAGCCAGTAGGTAGGTAAGATTGATTAGACGCGTTGTAAATAAATGTGGAAAGCAGAGTTGAGATTGTGCACTAGAGAACACTCACCTATGCGTTTTCCGGGTCTCAGACTTGACTTATGGCGAAGAGTAGCTGCTGTCGCTTCAGTCCAGTTTCGAGTGGGTTTCTCTTCCCTCTTCGTCATGTGTCTTTGATATGCTTTCTTTTCCTCGGACCCGGCTTTCTCGATTGTACGATCTCCAAGAACGATTGATTCTGTGAACAGTTATTTCGAGCCTAAATCGATGAATGAAATTGAATTATGTCGTATGATGTTTACTGAGTCCAGCGGCCCTTTGCTCAAGTCTAAGGGGACTTGCATGTTGACAAGCGCGAATGTTCGACGAGGCGGAAGTATTTAATTAAATTAATTGACGAGATTAATTTACCAGATTCGGCCACGTCACGTGAGATTGTCGCATCAATGGCACACATGTCCAAACTTTAGCCTCCTTGCTGCACAACGACCATCGAAGATGGTAAAGTATAAGACAAAATGACGATTTGAACGAGGCATGGAGTACTCATAAGTAATACGATCTAGTCTTATGTTAACCCATCTACACTTTGGCGCGCTGGGGCTCTTGCGAGTGAGTAGGCATATATCTCAACTGTGAATTCGTGCGTCTTGCCCAGAGGTCTTGGAGGTCAACCAGCCAGCTCTTTGTTCTATTCGTTATACCTTTGAGATAGCTGTGTCTCACATTTCTACACTCTCCAGCTGCTATAGGCATTTCTTTTGGAGCATTCGGCGCGCACGGGCTACGTAAACGACCAAACATCACTCCGGACCAGATTCAGGCATGGCAATCAGCTTCGCAATACACCGCAAGCTCCATATCCACAACTTATATCCACCCACGACCATGGTCGAAGACAAATCGACCATAATTTTATAGATATTCAACGGACTAGCGTTGATGCTCATTTCCATGCACCCACGCTTCTCAACACATCGATTCGCGGGCCCGGCAATCGCGTTGGGTACGAGTGTGTTTGCTGGGACTATTTATTTGCTGGTGTATAATCGTGATAGGTGAGTGTTTCCGACTTTCTGTTGGGGTGTGTTTTTGAGTTGGGGTTTAGGTTTAGGTTCCTTGGGCCGTTTACGCCGATGGGTGGGTTGGGGATGATTGCTGGGTGAGTGATATTGTAGTTGTATTTTTGGTTGTCTTGTTTAAAGTGTTTGTTGGGGTAGATATGTCGCTCTTGCTTTTTAGCTTTGCGTGGACCGCTTGGACTATAACAACAAAGCGCTATTTTGAATTACTATTGTGACACTTGGATCGGGTGAGGTGTAGTGTGAAAGTTCATAAGCGAAGACAGCGGCTATTACATATATTACATAGTCCTCATGCATGCACTTGTGTCTCTGAATGATATAACCAAGTTCGTGGTGAGGATAACTGAATAGTTACATCTAGCCGCTAAATTGAGAGAACCAGCTTAACACGTTACGCGACAGTTGCAAAGCTGCCCGATTGTTTACGGCGTACAAAGTTCCACGATAAAAGATTACCTTGCTCAGGCAAGGTTCCACCGGCTCGAAAATGTCACTATGAGCTTTCGCCATCACGTGACTATGCACAAACAAGAGCATAGCAGTCTGGTTTTTCCTGTCTTTTTCTTTTCTTTGAGAATAGCTACGTACGAAAAAGCCTTAAGCTGTACAGTAAGAGCGAACAAGCAAATTATAGGATGAAAGTAGCGCAAGTACTTAGGAGATTTTTGAAACAAAAATAGGCCCCATACAGCATACATGGTGATCTATGAAGTATCCTATGATACTACACGGGAAACTCAAACGATTTGTAGTTGCACCAAGCGAGCGTGCTCGCGTCGGGAGCCTTTAATCACACCTCTTCATCGACTAAATCATGACCCAGTGGATTCAACAACAATGTAGGATCGAAGTCCCGCAGGGTTCGACTGGTACTCATACCCGAACTCCTAGAAAGCGCCACAAATATTGTAAAAATTTAACAACTCTCCTAGGGGCGAGCTTGTGATGCCAAATACAATGGACTCAGTTATCTGTCCTTGAGACCAATAGTCTGTACAAGCGCTGACTCAATTTCATACATGGTCAAATCTGACCCACCCGTGAACGTTTCCGCTTCTTGTAGCAAAGCCGAGAGTTAAACATCAGACAAAAATCGCTATATAAACAAAAGAACCATGACATATGTATGAGCCAGCTTTCGTGGAGAAATTGTGAGATGTAGCAAAATGCGGGCGCATATAAACCACGAAAGTACCTGCTCTTAGCCATCAACGAATCACCAAAGCCTCCAGTTAAATTCGCTCAGAGAACTTATGAATCGCTTCTAGATTCTTAGTCCAGGTGTCAGAACTACTGTTGTCTATAGCTCTACAACCATCCAGCCGCAGCTAGATATACTAGCCTGTACTCTTTTGTAATGAGTCAAATATAGCTCTGATTCCGTAGGAAAGAAGGAACAATTAGTCGCAGGAGACTAATCAGCTCAGTCCAACACACTTTAGTCATTTAACCAGCCGCACCCGGCGTCATCCAACGAGTCTTGGTGTGTGCTCGCAAGTAGGCCAGTGGCCGTATAAAAGGTCGGCAGTCGCCGCCCGCAAGTTTATGCAAATGTCGTAGTTAAAGATCTAGCCTGTTACGACAGATCCTAGCCGGACATTGTCGATAGCATCACCACCGAAGTCGGGGATGAAGTGAAATGCCCCATCACCGGACGACCACCTGCCTGATAGACAACCGAAACGACCTGCACCAATGGCCTGGTTTCCAAATTGCTGAATTCACGTAGATTTTAATTTGTATACTGTATGTATACTGTATACTAAACTACTACCACCGAGCTCAGTTCCTCTGTGCTATGTCTGAATATCAGTACTTGCTCTTTTATGTAACGTGACTCGGTGGACCCCGGTCGAGCAAGGTTGCTGTCGCCGAAGGCGACGCTCTAGAATATATCAGAGACATGTGTTTTGGCGGGAATGGCGGGATTATTGGCGAAAATGGAATAAACACGGTGACCCGATTTCCTTTTTCTGACCACGTGTTTGGTCATCGCGTGCAGGGCCAAATGTGGGGAAGATAAGCTATACACACAGACTATACTAAAAGATGGGTTTATCTCGTACAACTTGTGCTTGGTGTTGCAGCCGACGACAACGACTCTGGGATTGTCGCTGGTGTTTGTTATTGGTGAGTTTACAAACTTTGGGTGCATCTCGATCATGATGAGGCGCGCAAGTGACGTCGGGGACGAGGCTCACTATACGTCGTGTGCAGCGTTTCCCAGCCACTACGACCACGATCCCAGCGACTTGAAACATTCAAGATCCTTCCACGGGGTAGATATTAGCTAGACAGGGCCGATAATAGAGAGCAGGTGACTAGGGTCATCTCAGTCGTGCTTGACGGCATTGAAGACCATGCGACGCCTGACATTACTATTACAGGCAGGTGGCCGGTGCTTTATAAATTTTCTCTCCTGCGTTTTCTCCCGACAACGACCACCACGTCTGTCCGTTGCGGTGAGTGCTATGCTATGCCTGGCGTCGAGCTCGATGCTAAAGACAGCGCCGGCCAGTATTCTCCCAACCACGATACCAAGGATGGCAGCACGCATGATCCGGATCATACCCACTATCAATACTCTCCCGCGTCTTTCGCGTCTTTCGACTGCACTTTCGCTGCGCCACGTTCGCCCCATTCCGGTTCAACTTTCCCCAGTTAGATGCTTCTCTACGCCGGCCCCGGTACCGGGGGTAGCACCACGCCCGTTCCCCCCTCTGGACACCTATCCGGCGCGTCATATCGGGCCTAATCCGAGCGAGGCGGAACACATGCTCTCTGTGCTTGGATACGATTGCATGGATTCATTCGTACAAGACACCGTTCCCGACTCGATTCGCATCGCGGGAAACGCGGTCAGCGAACAGACCATTCCCGCGATGCGAGAACGAGAGATGCTGCTCCGCGCTCGCAAACTCTCGGACATGAACGAGCCTAGGCGTAGTTTTATCGGTATGGGTTACTGGAACGCGGTAGTCCCTCAGGTCATCTTACGCAATGTGCGTCATTTTCCATTTTTGCTAAATTTGTCTTTTCACACATGCCTTTTTGGTAGATTCTTGAAAACCCCGCGTGGTATACGCCCTACACTCCGTACCAGCCTGAGATCGCCCAAGGCCGTCTCGAGTCTCTTATAAACTTCCAGACGATGGTCTCTTCCCTCACTGGTTTGGCTATCGCAAATGCGTCTCTCTTGGATGAAGCCACCGCTGCGGCTGAAGCTATGGTCATGGCATTCGCTCAGCATGGCCAAAAGCGCAAGACGTTTGTCGTTGACCAGGGCGTTGCACCTCAGACTATGGCCGTTCTCCGCACCCGTGCTCATGGATTTGGCATCCGCCTCGTCGTAGGCGACGTATCCTCCCTCATCGGCCAGGGCGAGTCTCGTCAAGTCGGAGAACATACTGTAGAGCTCTCCGATCTCGCTGGGGTTCTAGTCCAATACCCCGACGTGAACGGTTCTATTAAGGATTTTTCTGCCCTCACTGAGCATATACGTTCAAGCTCGAAAGCTGCCGCGCCGATCTTGGTATGTGCGACTGATCTGCTTGCATTGTCGCTTTTGACTCCACCCGGCGAGCTTGGGTTCGATATTGCCCTGGGCTCGAGCGCGAGGTTCGGTGTGCCGGTTGGATACGGAGGACCGCACGCCGCGTTTTTCAGCGTGACCGAGGCGTTGAAGCGCAAGATTCCAGGCCGGCTCGTTGGACGAAGTCGGGATGTTACTGGTATGCACTCTTACTATGCGTTTTTTTAGATATAAACCGATATGGGGATAGGTCGCCCTGCGTATCGTCTGGCCCTCCAGACTCGAGAGCAGCATATTCGTCGCGAGAAGGCTACTAGCAATATTTGCACCTCTCAAGCGCTGTTGGCGAATACCGCTGCGATGTACGCCGTGTGGCATGGTGCAGACGGTGTACGGGCGATCGCAGAGCGCGTGCTGGGGATGTGTGCTGTTCTTAGTGGCGTGATTGGGGACGTTGGTATGCACCTCCCTACCTTCCGCTTGCAGTAGACTAAGCTTGGGCTTCGCAGACGGGATGAAAGTCACCAACGCGGACGGATACTTTTTCGATACCCTCACTATCAACACTGGGTCTCCTGCCGTTGCTGCCAAGGTCCACGCCGAGGCCGCAAAGCGCTCGTTCAACTTGCGCCCAGTCGACGAGCAAACGGTCGGCGTAACGTTCGATGAGAGTGTAACAGAAGAGGAGCTCGCTGGTATTGCGAGCTGCTTCCTCGTTGCTAGCGGCCAAAACGAGCTCACTGCCCAAGATCTCACCACATTCGTGAAAAGCGCACCTCCTCGGGACGAGCCAGCGAGCCTAGCTCCCGTACACGCCCCGGCTCCTTCTGACAACCCCGTCCTACTCTCGTCTCTCCCATCTTCCCTCCACCGGAAATCGGCCATCCTAACTCACCCAGTGTTCAACACGCATCACTCCGAGACTGAGCTGCTTCGGTACATCCACGCGCTGCAGGAAAAAGATCTTTCGCTGGTGCACGCGATGGTCCCGCTCGGCTCGTGCACGATGAAGTTGAACGCGAGCGCTGCGATGCGCGCGTTGACGTGGCCTGCGTTTGGGGGTGTGCATCCGTTTGTGGAGGAGGCGCAGGCGAAGGGGTGGAAGGTTGTTATTAATGTGAGTGTAACCCCCTTCTTAATTTCTTTTTTTTTGTTGACGATGATGTCAATTTGGAATAGGAACTTGAGAAAGATTTATGTACGATCACTGGTTTTGCTGCGTGCTCGCTCCAGCCCAACTCGGGTGCGGCGGGCGAATACGCAGGGCTGAATGTTATTAGAGCGTACCATGCCAGCCGGGGTGAAGCTCACAGGGATATATGTTTGATCCCTGCGAGTGCACATGGGACAAATCCAGCTGTAAGTCTTTGCTCCTTTTCGTGCATGAAGGATAGTAATTGATTTGGTGGGTAGTCGGCGGTTATGGCAGGGCTGAAGGTTGTGCCCATCAAGAATCTGGCAAACGGAAATCTTGATTTGGAAGACTTGAAGGCTAAAGCCGAGAAGCACAGGGATCGGCTTGCTGCGTTCATGGTGCGTTTAATTTGTTATGCTTTATACAGGTTGTTTATTAGGTGATTAGATCACGTACCCGTCGACGTATGGAGTGTTCGAGCCTGGTGTACAAGAGGTGAGTTTTGGTGCACGAGGAGTTAAATTGAGGAGAAATTGACGATAGGTATGTTCAGGCTTGTCAAATCATACATGACAACGGCGGGCAAGTATATCTCGATGGTAGGTTATACAGATCATGGTTTTTGGTTCGTTGCTGAAAACGAAATGCGTGCACAGGTGCAAACTTGAACGCCCAGATCGGCTTGACCAATCCAGCGACCTGCGGTGGAGATGTTTGCCATTTGAACTTGCACAAGACCTTTGCTATGTGAGTGGATATCGCGCTAACCAATTCACTCAAGAGGTTAAATTTGGTATGTTTTCAGCCCGCACGGCGGTGGTGGTCCTGGCGTTGGTCCCATCTGCGTCGCAGAGCATCTTGCACCGTTCCTTCCAAGCCATCCGGTTATTCCTACCGGCGGATCCCAGGCTATCGAAGCCGTTGCGGCCGCGCCATACGGTAGCGCATCGGTGCTCATTATTTCCTGGGCATACATCAAGATGCTTGGTGGTCAAGGTCTCTCGGATGCCTCAAAGCTTGCCCTACTAAACGCCAATTATATCGCGCACCGACTTGGAGGACATTATGCGTTGCGATACAAGAACGATAAAGGACGTGTTGCGCATGAGCTGTTGATTGATTTAGCCGAGTTTGAGAAGAAAGCTGGGTTGAAAGTTATGGATTTCGCGAAGCGGTTGCAGGTGGGTGTTTTTGGTTTGGAGGTGAGATACTTGGGTGTCCTTATTTGAATGATGGGTGTAGGACTATGGATTCCATCCGCCAACGTGCTCGTGGCCCATTTCGACAGCGATGTTGATCGAGCCGACAGAGAGCGAGTCTTTACACGAGATTGACCGGTG
>WSTJ01001863.1:0-10457 GCA_019623705.1 Ceratobasidium sp. 428 | reverse complement strand
GTAAGAAGTAAATTACTACTCACAATGGTCGAGACATCCTCAGCGTTCTCAGGTTCGACCACGCAAGCCGATTTTTGATTGCTTGATGACGCCCAGTGACTGTTCCCTTTCTGGTATAGAGGATGTCCTTTAGGTTCAACGTTGGAGTTAACATACACGCCGAGCCCGAGCTGCGCAAGGACTCTACCAAGATAGTAAACCCCAGACACCGACTTCGCAATCGTTTGGCACGTTGCAGTGTAATTGGAAGGAAATAACCTAGGATTGATTATGGGTGTGGCCTCCAAAGCTCTAGTTAAGCCAACAGCCGAGCTAGCAAGCCCCAGAAGTAATAAAGCGACCATGTTTCGCGGAGGGGAGGTGACTGACTATAATTTACATGGAATAAGGATTTATATAGCGCAAGCTCGGCGCAAGGTCAGCCCGTGTCAACCAAGTTTCAGATAAAATCCATGCAATAGACCGGCACCTAGAATCTCTGTCACTTACGTCCAAGCCAAGTAGCCCAAGCTTCGAGCATTTTGATGAGGGCCGCTCTCCTCGGCTCTCAGGTTTTCACGCAGGGCTATCCGCCGTCAGGCTTGCCTGATCTTTGATGGGCTCTATTTGACGAAGCCCGCCGAGATTCAAACTGAAAAGAAGGAGTTGGTTTATAGAGGGAATAGGAGTATGCTCACGAGCATGAATGTATGGTGACAATTTACTCTTTGGTGCACTTCGCGAGTGGTAACATTGTATCCTGTGCTATCATTGCAATACTTGAGTCCTAGCTAATCCTGACTTACCATTAAACAGGCTCCATATAAAACCAGGTTTCATTTCTTCATTCCATCAATCCCGGAGCAGTATCCACACGATGATACCACACATGTGAACCCCGTTGTTCAGGTTTGGTCTGCTGGTCCGTGCATTCCCACTTGCCCTTGTCGCTTGCTCCTAAACTACTAACATCTATAATATTAATGACAGCGATTTATCACTACTTGGTTCACTTCCGACTTACCTCTCAATCCCGTCCTTCCACCTCATCGTCCGGTAGTCTGTTTGCTTCGTTCAGACGTACCCAGAAGTCGCCCACCCGTTACTAGTCGGTGTGTCCTTGGGAACTTCATGGTCTACCGACCCTAATGTCGAAACTCCTATCAGTCGGCCGCCGGTCAGCTGAGAGGAATTTATGACGTCCTCAAGGCTGGAAGTTCTCAAGGACATGGTATAAGGGCCGCAAGGTTTTTTAGCTTCCGACCCGAACCGGTACCGGGAAGCTGCCAAACTAAAGTGATTTGATCGAAGACTGTCAATTGGAGTTTGATGGGCGATCGCAGATTCTGGCTGCTCGAGTCGGTTAGAAAGGACCGACCAGAGCACCAAACGTGGCCGGTGCTGCTAACTGTTAATATAATATCTACATGCGATCGCTAGCGCACTGGTAGAAGTTTTATATACCACTCACATTTTGTGCGGATCGTGTAGGTGATAACATGCTCTTGTTTCAACTCAAGCATAGTGAAGAGGTAGGACTAGCCGAGTGTGAGGATTCTGTACAGACATAGTATTTAGTTGGCCCGGGTACATGGTCTCACCAAACGGCTGGAGACTCCTCATGCTCGAGGGTGGTCAATCTATCTGCCTCGGATCCAGATCGTGCACCTCGTAATTTTCGTCGTGGACTCAAGAAGTCTTCTAAGTTCCAGGCAGGTCAATCACCAGACGATCCGAAACCAGCTCGATTGCGAGGTGCTTGCATGAGGAATGTGGCCAATGTGCGAGGAGCGGAAAGTTTAGTGAAAGGGAATTAATTGGAGCATTCTTGTATGAGTCTGGATACAGGTGAAGTCAAATAGTTATGGTGAAGTATTAAGATTCAAAACACGCAGTGCACTTATTCATCATAGAATACCAACGCACGGATTTAAATGGATTGGCGATCGGGTACGCCGGCCGGAGTCGTAGGGCTGGTAATAAGTGGTGAGTTCACATTAATATTGCTCGTATATGGGAGCTTACTCGTTGATTGCGGTATGTGGGGTGAAGGTTGCCACGCTACCGTCGAGTTTCGAGTCAAAGCTGGTTCATGGTGAGCTCAAGCGCTAGTTGTTGAAACAATAACTGACCACTTGATCAGGATGAACTCGTCCGGCGTCATTCCGGCAAGATACTTCCACTTGTGCTGACTGTTGTGTTTTACGCCGAGTGTTTCTCCGTCGCGGTCAGGGTACTTCAACGTTATTGGCACAAAGTCGCCCCCTTGTTCGTTCGCAACACTACGGAAATCGCATAGAGCAAGAGGGAGCTGCCAAGCGGGATTGTTGATGGGACGCCAGAGGTTGATGATCTGATACCGCTTGGAAAGCAAGGAAGGTACGTCAGACTCGGGAAGGTGCAGGCGAACACGGCGCTCCGCAGATTCAGGGGTCTACAAAGCAAGTGCTCGGTGTAAATCATACGCGAGACTCGACAGAGAACTGCTGCACCTGATCAACATGCGCTATTAACGCAGGCCCACGGTTGTCTGGCGTATCCTCCGTACCCTCGGGACGCGGCCGCCGTATAGCTGCGCATCATCACGTGTATCAGAATGAGCCTTGGTTCCAAGGTCGAGAAATCACCCACTATGATCGAATATCACCACTCTCGAGGCTCCGGTGATGTCCTTTAGGTTCTGGATGCACTCTTCATAGTATTTCGACTTGATTAATGATTCGTTTCCAAAATCTTCCACTTTAGTTGGCGACTTGTGGAACTCGAACCCTGTGACGTCAAGATTGAACTCTAGGGAGCGTTCTCTGCCTCGAACATTCTCGACCGTCGCAGCAAAATCCGAAGGCTCCCAGTTCTAGGTGAGCGAGGTGTTAGTTATCTCATAAGAGAGGCGTTGAAATAACGTACTCGTCTGGGGCCACCCCCTGGGTAAGTGGAGTTAATCCACCGAAAGGCCCTCGATCCGTCAGCCGGAGGCACAAAGTAGTTGATGCGTGTTTCTACAAGGGTCGACATTGTTGCCAGACTACTAGCTAGATGAGACTTGGTGTGCTTGCTGGTAGCGAAAAAACTACTGGTTGTTTATATGTTGCACACCAGCATGCTGACTGATCCTTGCTTGAGTAGTGACTAAGAAAGTGAGTAAGAGTTGAGCAGAATCCCAATGGTCTCATAGTTTTCGCTAGCTTTGCGTGCTCAGGAAGGAAGATTGCGAATGTCTGAATGTGGAAATCATGACTCAGATCGAGGGCTTTTTTTAGAGACAGAGTATAGGATCAAACATTGCGAGTGTGCTGGTGCCTAATTTTACAGCCGTTTGCAGATGAGATGATAGTGAGATTTTTTCCTCTAGAGGCTGGTGTGGTCGCAAATTGTGGTAAGAATCGTGGAACGCAAGGCGCTTGCTGGCGACTGTACAGCCACAGCGTGACAGAAAAACGAGAACAATCAAAATGTGATGGTCGAGTCTTGGGTCGTCTGAGGACAGTTGTCGGGTCGGGTTTTGGTTCTTTAGTAATCTGTCAGTCTCTGGGGGCTTGATTTTATCTAGCAAGCTGCTTGTGAGTTATTGGGCTCATACGTTCGCTAATGAGGAAATGCCCAAGTGCATACTAGATCTTCGCTATTTAGCACGGTGACAGAACGAAGTACTCAGCTTACGCGCAACACAGAAATAAGTATCTGCGAGCTGAGTATACTTACATTACCCCCGGTCAAACTTGCGGCCCCTCAACCTTGTACTATTTTGCATATTGTGCATATTGACGTCAGAGATTTAGAGATTCTCTGTTTTTGCCCCACGCGAGTGTCGGGGGTCGTCGACTCACGTGAACTATGTGACCGAGCCAGGGAGTTGAAGAACTGAGCCTCGTCGGCCTTGGGAACGACTGCTGCACAAATAAAGAGTCGTGCGATATAGGCGGATAGTGGGGGGAAGGGTTGTATGTAAAATAGTTCACTATCTTATTTAAAAAAATGGCTAAATCCCTCAACGTCTTAGTTCAGCAGCCGTGGTGAAACCATCACAACGCTCCTACGTGCTACAGAGGAGAGTTTGGGCCATGTATGCGCCGCGATTAGATCCAACATACTTTCAATCCGCCTCGGTGACATGAATACTATGGTATATCACGTTCACTGAATCCTCAGCGACGAATTGAGCGGAGTGGAAGATATACAATATTCTGTTTACTTATGGAGTGGTCGTAACGAGTGCTCCCTGTCCCGCAGGAGGACTCTGGGTAATGACCGAGCTTCTCGCATCTACTCTCCGGCTCGGTCACATGCCTCGCGTCCGTTGACGACCCCTGACACTTGTGTAGGGCCGAAAACGGCAAAGAGCGATTATATTAAATCGATATGCACGATATGCAAAATATGAAGTTGAGAGGGCCCATGTTTGACCGGGGCTATTGGCTCATAGAAGTCTGTTACGGGGCGCCTAATATCCTTAGTATATGCGCGTTATGGAGAGGATTTGATCTTTTCAATCTGGTTTATCATACCTCTAGCTGGAGCTGTATGCGCCCTTTTTTGCAGTCATTTTACATCAAGACTGCTCCAACACATATTCATGGCCTATCTTAATATGTCGCTCAGCAATTTAGCGGTTCATATGAACGACATACACCCAAACGTATCTTCCTAAAATGTTTCAAGATTTACTTCTCGTTCTCCCTGATCGTTGATATGACCGGAGCTCATTTTCCATGCATCAGTGGACTTTTGTATGAGGTATTGTTATTTATTTTGGGGTCGCAAGACCCTTTAATATACTCGAACTGACAGGGAGTGGCGAAGTTTGTAAACAAGACAACCTAGGTGCGATCGAGGACAAGGCGCAAGAAGAGTTGCATAAAACATACGGCGAGAAAGCGTTATCCCTCCCTTCTTTCTCTTTTTACAGCTGATGTATAAATACCAAGTATAAGCCCTTCCGCAACGTATCTAAAGTTTGGTTGTACTCACGAGAATCGGTTTCTGCTTCCTCTAGTGGCCGTTTTGCTCCAGAAGGCTGAGGCGTTGGCCCCTCCTGATCTGCCGATGAGTGATTGGGCTCCGCGTCTACAGTGCCATTCCTCGTAAGCATCAAATAAAACTAGGCCAAATCGTACAAAATACCGTCGTTAGTTTCAGGCTTGATCGGCGGGACACCGCCGTCTTCAGAAGGGTCCTGGTTGGAGAGAGTTGGTTGCGCTCCTGAGGGACCAGGTTGGGCGGAGCCTTCGGGTATTTATAATCGCAGTTATAACCCAAGCTATTCGAGTTACGAGGGTGAGTGCGTACCATCTATTGCTTCGGGCTCGGGCTCAGTCTCAATCTCCGGTTTATCTGTCCAAAGTAATTGCAAGTGTTGTAAGTAGCCCATGAGAGCCGAAGGAAAGCGCTGCTTAGCTGACTTACAATCAACATCGTCGATGTTCATATTGGCGGATGGCCTTATGGGGCCGGGGTTGGCAAGCTTGTACAGCCTAAACTCTTCCTTGAGAGCTTGGTTCGCTTCAGTGTCTGGATTGGCCAGCGTAACAAATCAAAACATATTAGATTCCTAGAGCCCAATCGATTCAGGCTGAACGGATAAATACGCACCCTCTATTGCTCTTGACTCGGTCTCGGCCTCGGCCTCAGCCTCAATATTCGGTTTATCTACCGAAGGCAAGTTCAAGTAGTGTTAGCGATATATATATAAACCCCAAAAAAGCCCTGCTTAGTTCACTTACAATCGATATCGTCGATATTCATATCGGCAGATGGTCTTATTGGACCAGGGTTAGCAAGCTTATACTGCCTGAATTCTTCCTTTAATGCTTGGTTCTGTCGGATTTCTTGATAGAGAGCCACGAAGAAATAAAATGTTAGGTTCCTAGAATCTAACTGATTTGATTTGAGATGAAGAACACACCGTCTGTTACTTCCGGCTGGACCTCGGCTTCGAGCTTCGGTTTATCTTTGTAGGGGATTACGAACGTCATAAGTAAGCTATGAAGACCGAGGATTTATAACTCAGTGCACGTACAATCAACGTCGTCGATATTCATATCGGCGGATGGTCTGATGGGGCCGGGGTTCTTAAGCTTATATTGTCTGAATTCCTCCTTGAGAGCCTCGTTCGGTTTGCGTTCTAGATAGGTAAGCGTAAGGAGAAAAGGAAAAACTAGATATTTATTGAAGTGTCACTGTTACCTTGATCAGGCTCGGGCTGGAGGTCGGGCTTAGTACCAGGTTTGGTATCTAGCGCGGTGTCCAACTTGCTTTCTAGCTTGACGTCTGGCTTTACATCACGAGGTTTGATATCTGGTTTAGTCTCTTCGTCGGCTATCCTCGGTTTAATATCCTCATCGTCTATGTGTCATATAAGTAACTTTGATGATTGTATAAGGAAAGTAAACGTACGAGAAAACGTAAGCTGGGGCGGCAGCGGTATATACTTTATCGCACTAAACTTCGATGGCTCCATAAGATCATGCTTCCTAGGTTGAGGAAACGGCCGCCTGAATCGAGAAAGAACATTCTCGTCGGGGACGATCCTCGGAGGATAAAAGCAGACCATCCCTACCGACGCCGAAATTTAACCTTCAGAACGACCAACGATTTCTTTAAACTCACCGCCCATCTTCTCAACAGCGTCATGCGACCTGACTTTCGCACGCATTACCATCGACTCCGCGTTCACGTGTGTTGGTAGAACGCCGTGAAGCATATCTGTCCACCTATATGCTCCGAGCTTTGCCTCGATCACGTCTTGAGGTACTTCTTCCCTAACTTCGACTAGCACATGCTCCTCCTACGGAACTTGAGTTCTCGTCTGAGCGAAAGTAATAAGAAAATCACTCACGCTTTTTCTAGAGAATAATTTCCGTATCGGGAGCCCCGCAAGGTGCATCCAAGTTGCAATTCTCGCCGCCGCCTCCTGGTCCTTAGGATCGGAGTCCTTCGCCAACGCAACACCATTCCTTCCAACAGGAAAGAAAACAGCCAAATACGTAAAATCATCTGGCCCCGGCTGATCGACCTTCAAAGCTTGCAACCGTTTTGCGGTCTTGCTTTTTCCCATACTGGTGGTGGTTTGTTATGAATGGCAAACATTCCCTGCAAGCCACGTGTGGAGGCGGCTTCTACACGTGATCGTAGCCACAAGCATCATATTGCAAATTTCTCCTCTGTCCTTCTTTTGGTTCACCATACGGTCAGCACAAAAAAATGTCTGTAAGTAACGAAGCGAAAAGCATAAGGCTAGAACCTGACGACGACGATCGACTCCTCGTGCAGGCAATGTGGTCTAACCTCTGCTTTTCGTAGTGGGGTTGTAGGTCGAAAAATAGTTCGATGGGCGGGCAACACGCCGTGCGGCACCAGTAGCGTTAGTAAGTCGATCGTCAGCTAAGTCGTGTATGGCCAAGTCTTATGGGTCTTGATATTTTCACCTAGGCACAATCGTTAGATATCACCATGTGGGCGGAGGTGAAAAGGATGAGAAAGGATTGGGCGTTGATGGCCGTTTATGTTGTGATTTGGTGCGAAGGCGGTTTTCGAGCGGCACGAAGGCCGGTACGAGGCGTACGGGGGACTCCAAGGGGGATGACGAATCATCGACTGGTTCGCGACTTGACGCAAATGCTTCGCCAGACTTTCCCAAGCCCGCTCATGTCACTAAGCCCGAATCCGAATCCGAATCTAAACCTAAACCCAAGCCAAGGCGCTACCCTCGCGTACACCTCCTAGGCCGCGGTCAATCTCCAGTTCAAGTAACACCTACATCCACCCAAATCCCAATAAACACCACCCTCGCCACCTCCTCTGCCCCCGCTAACCCACGCTTCCCGAAACCGCCATACCTATCCACCAAATACGCCCGCTTCATTCCATCATATGCTTTTACCCAGTCCTCGTCGGACTCTTACGTCCTCACGCGGTCTGTCGAGTTGTTCGGCTTGCCAGGGAAAACGGATTGGATAGCAGAGATGAAGGAACTGGCGGCGGCTGTATCCGTTAGAGATAAAGTAACGGGGCTGTTGAGTCGGTTGGAATGGATGGATGCGGGTGTAAGGAGTTTGAAGAATGCGGCGTGGGCGGAACATTTGGCTGCGATGCAAAATCCGAGGTTGGAGAAGGAGTTGGAACAAGATGCAAGTCTGTCTTCTTTTACTTTCATTTCACGAGATCTAATATCAACTAGGTCGACCCACCTGCATGGCCCT
Source organism: Ceratobasidium sp. 428 (assembly GCA_019623705.1). Classification (NCBI taxonomy): domain Eukaryota; kingdom Fungi; phylum Basidiomycota; class Agaricomycetes; order Cantharellales; family Ceratobasidiaceae; genus Ceratobasidium; species Ceratobasidium sp. 428. Next base: position 2,280 of record WSTJ01001863.1, on the reverse strand, counting down.
CCACCGAACCCGCACCAGACTCACCCGATTTAAAACCAAGTCTCAGCTGGAGTATGTCGGGCGAACGAGATATGCCACCCTCACACTACACATCCTCTCCCCATGCTCCAGCATACACATATGGGAACCACAACTTTCCTCGTCCAAAACGCATAATTCGCCTCCGATCCTACAATAAATCTCTCGTCCTGGTCTTTGCTTCGCCTACAGCACGTCGAGCAATTCTTGCTGCGTACACTGGATGGATCCGGAAAGAACTTCGTACTGCGTTTAGGGATCGGGATAACCGAGAGAAGATATCGAATGAAGGACGAGACGTTTGGCCGCCCATAGATCAGGGCGAGATAGGTGGACTTGGACGACGGGACTCAAACTACCACACGATGCTCGAAGCGATCGAATGGGCGGGCCGTGTTGGGTGGCGACCGGCATTCAGGATTCAGCCGTTTCAGGGGGCGAGGCGGTGGAGAGACGAATGGCATCCTAGGGGCAGATGGAGCTCCAGCCAAGCAGGAAGAGAGGAAGAATAATAAAAGTAAGTCACCGTGCTACCCGAATTGCTTTCTTTTTGCGAGATGAGTCCTGCCGGGGCCATATGATTCCATCAAGCCTGTATGCGCTTGGATGGGGTTTGATTTATCGCCGGCTATTTTCGTTTGTTCTCTCGGGAACATTTCCTCTGATATACGCCACTCGATAATCTATCCCTTGTGTTCGTGATGAGACACTAATGACTTTGCTCCATTTAGATAATCCTACTCATGCATGTACATGGGCGCGTAATCCATGATCCATTTCGTTGATTTACCATCCCGCCCTCCCTTCCGTGACGCTAGAAACTACAACTTCTTGTTCGGGCAGCATATAATTGTCTCCTCGTGGGGATATTCATCAGCCTGGATTCCAACCTCGGTGACACAAAAATATGTCGTGCTGTGTCGCGCGGATACTTCTGTCCGTTGCCTTAGTACTACAACCCCGAGTCAAACGACCATCCCTGCAAAATATCAGATTTTATGTGCCATTTTCTACCCGCGTGAAGATGGAATATCAGGGTTACCACCTACAGCGGCTGGATCTTACCGTGCTGCGGGCCGCGCGCTAATACGATGGAAACACCCCACGGCGAAAACGTTCAACCGTGGGTCATGTACAGGGCCTACGTAAGTCGCTATGTACGAGCCAAGCAGATGTGTACCGCGTGGTGCATTGATGACGAAGCGGAAGCTCGATTTCATACTGCCCTGTGGGATCATCGCGCAGCTGTTGTTAGCAGGGATCGCTGAACCGGCCTCCATTAATTAGGACCAGATTTCTTATCACCGCATTCCACAAGTTCATTTATTTGGACCTTTCGAGACCGCGGGGCGGGTAGTGTTTACATGGTCCGGAGCGCCTTCGGAGGCAAACTGTCATTACGTAATGAAACCCTGATCGGCGAGACAAGGTCGGCCGGTTTCGAGTCGACGATGATGATGATGGCGAACGTCGTCTGAAGATGGATGTCGTCGAGGCGATAGTCGCGTATGACCGAGACAGACTAGAATTATCGAGCATGTGAAGCTGTCAAGCTCTTTCGGCAAGGAGGCCGTGCAAAAAGTGGCGCTGAAGTCACAGGCACACGAGGGCCAAGCTCTCGATCCTTGACATTTCACGCATGCGTCCCCAACCGTAGCGCAAAAGCGACTCGCGGAGATGAGCAACGCCGAACTCCAAATGCTCTTCACAGCCGCCACCCAACCGCATCCTTTCTTTGTCCGATATACGCGTTTACCTAAATCTGCGAGCCGGCGCCGGAGAGGAGCAAAGAACGTGGCGAATTGGCATTGTAGGAGCACCGGACGCTAACGCGAACCGGGATAATCAGGCGATGGCGAACTGTCATTGGCTGATGTCCCGTTCGAAAGGCCGAAGAGCGGAATAGGAGGACAATGGTGTGTGTATTCGGGTGTGGGCGCCATGTATGGGTAAAGTTATATTAGGGTGAAGGCGTGCATGCGGTTCTGGGGTTCGGTCGGCGTACGGATAGACGAGGTGGCGAATGTTCAAGGCGGCGGGCGGCGTCGGCAGCAATGGCCAGGCGCATAGCCATAGCCAGGTCGGCGACCATAAATCAGACTGGGCGAGAGTCGATATTCCAATATAGGGATGTGGCTATCACGGAACCTGGAGGCGCGCACAAGAAAATTTGATGATCAGGGCAGACCCGGGGATGTGGTCCGGGCCCGGATTCTCTGTCCACGACTCCCGGTGGTACATACGGCTGGGAAACCCAAGCGA